>JASAMX010017256.1:0-19735 GCA_030248175.1 Microlaimidae sp. YZB2_3
GAATCTGTGGGTGGGGGTTCAAAATCGCTAGCTCCGGTGGACGATTCGTCTTCACTTCTGTCGACTTCTCGTGGAGGTGACACTCTATGAGGGGGGTGCGCCCGAATACAGTGGATGGCACCACATATGCATTCATGGGGTTCAGCTGAAGAACCGCTTTTAAGGCTTTGTTCACTGTCGGAAGAAGTCCAACAAGGATCGTAGAAATCGGCGCTTATGGGGTGATGTGGTTCGCGGACGGTGATACGCATTTCCTGTAAAGGTTGTCCGTACTCCATGTTGATTTCTTCAATGGAAAGGGGAATACGTTTAGGTTCGCGATTTGGATCATATATATCGAATTCAGGTTCATTATTGGCGTTCTGGGGTATGGGGATCCAACGCTTTGAATTTTTACGGTTGGGGATTGAGAAGGATTGGCCTCTCCTTGAGAGGGGGAGTAGGGCAGTGAGGGGTTTACGACGACTTCATCCTCCCAGATCAGGATGCTGTCGCCGGAAGACGAAACAGTCGCCAGGGGCATCTCTTCAACCCAGGTCGAAGATCCAGGTTGGTCCATGCTCCGGGGATGTTCGTCAACAATTTGCCCACTATCGCAAAAAATAGCGTCAGATAAATTATTCATGAAATTAATGTCCAGTTCTACGTTCTGGTCGTTCGATTCAGTGTCCATTTGTAAGCACACATCAGACTTTTCAACAGTGTTTGTGGAGAGAGTTGAATCGCTTAGGGAAGTGTTAGCGGTATGCACTTCCGTTTCAACTCGGGAAATTATAGAACCCATTAATAGCGTAATTTGATCGTCTGGATTTAACAAATTGTTACCTAAAGACTCAGTTATTTGTATTGATGATGGAGTAATAGATAGCGAACTATCTTGTAGGTTACTTTGTTGGACCGCATTCGCCTGCGCCGTAAGGGTGGGTTGGGTTGGGTTTGGATTTTGGAGGGGGTTTAAATTTTGACCCGATATCCCCCCAGTTTGTGCATTTTGCTCCGCACCACCTACGACACTCTCAGACGTATTATCTTCTTGTCTACCTCTGCGTCTTTTTCCGGCGGTTGAGGTCATTTCCCAAGAATTGAGTATATACGGATTAGTAGATATTGTATCTAAATGATGACAAGAATATTGGATTGGTTCAACCGTGCAGTTGGGACCAGAATCAACACGTGGACACTCCTTTGGGCAGACTCAGTCGAAGCTTCCCCACGGAAAAGAGATAAACCGTAACGATCCCTCGTTTCCCTCGGAAAAAGTGGTTCAACTGATCCGACCGCAGGTGGAACTCTTGATCCCACTGTTGCTGCAGCGACACTTATCTTGGCGGTAGATTGGGCGGTGCGGCTGCCGCTACTTGGTTTGGAGGACCCGGTTGCACGTTTTGTAGTGCTCATTTCCCATGTTCGGCTGTAAAACATGAGGCGCATAGCCACTATTAGCATTATTATAATTTTGGGGTTGATAATTATTTTGCTGAGGGTTATAGTTTTGTTGTTGATAATTATTTTGATTTTGGTAATTTTGTTGAGGAGCATTATTATACCCGTTATTATTATTGTTATTGTTAAATTGACGATTGTTAAACCTATTGTTATTATTATTTCCCCGATTAAAAGATGTTTGACCCCGTCTATAATTACCCCGATTATTTCCGGGTTTAAACCAACAAGTACGACTTGTGTGACCTATACGGTTGCAATAATCGCAGATAGGACGTCCATCCTGTGTCCATAGTCTGTCGGCATCATTTGCAGGAGGATTACTAACCACCTGATTATTCGACGTTTGTTGCTGATTATTAGTAGGACGGTTTTGTCCGTTCTGGTTTCGTGGGTTATTTCCACTACTGGTACCTTGGCGCGATATCCCGCGAGCATTCCTCCCCCCGCGGTAGGAGGTACTTCCCCCACCACGCTGAGAAGAAGATGCTGGCGCGGAATATGCGACAACAGTCTTTTTACTCAAGTCTGCCTTGATTAGATCTTCAGCCTTACTAGCTTTGCGAACGGCTTGCACGTATTTGGTTGGACGATCAACCATGCCTAGCTCACGCTTAATGTCAGGTTTTAAACCATTCCAGAAATAACGGATACGATTTTCATCACGCTGTACCGGTGAATAAGTTTCCGCTGGGTAAGCTGCATTGACTAGCTTACAAATTTGAACAGCAAACTGTTCTACAGTTTCATTTTCTGCTTGTACTCTGGTATGCAGTTGATCTGCTACGGTACCCGTCAAATCCTCAAAATTTTCTTGCAACTGTTCAAGGACTAGGCTATAATCGTCGCGAATGTATGCTTCTAAATTATCGTACGTTTGCTTAGCGAGGCCTTCAAGGCCATAACCTATGTAGAGAACCCGGTCTTCCCATGCTACTCCTCCTGATTCCATTATAGACTGGAATTCTTTCAACCAAGCTCCGAAAGCTATGGTGTTTTTCTCACCACTAAATTTCTTGACGGAGGGAGAGAAGAGTTTGGCGAAGTCGTATTTCATATATCGGGTTTTCTTTTGTTGCGAAAAAGGTGGCACAGGTGGATTTTGGTCGCACGAAAAATATTGATTTTGTGGTCGCAAAAGAGGTTCAGTTTGGGACTTTGGGACAGTGTCAGCCAATGTATTGGGGTGGATAGGGGCGCTCGGATAACCCCGCGCACCACTACTCATCCCCGCAACATCGTGCTGCGTTTGTTCGACTTTTTGGAGTCTCTGCTCATTTCTCGAAAAAAGAGTCATGGCGGTTTCCATGACTTGTGCCAATTTAGCTACCTGCTGTTCGAGATTTTCGAGCTTAGGGTTTGGTTGGGGGTTCCCTTGGGACTGGGAGTTCCCCACTTCCCCCACCTGCCTGGAAGGAGGTTGAGAATCATCAGAATCCTCTGAGGATTCTGTAGTCGAAAACTGACCTTTTTGAACTTTTTTACGATTTTTGACTGTTTTAACAGTCTGAGACGACCCTTCATGTTCCTGGGGCGCACCGTTCGCGGAGAAGACCTCGCCTTCTTCTTCTTCTCGGTTAACATTACCCCCTTGGTTACCGAATATATTTAGCCCAACGAGGTCTCCTGGCGAGTCGGTTTGCCCATTTTTACTGGCTATCCGAGTAGACCGACCGTTCCTTAGAGAAGATTCCCGTCGAAGTTGGCGACGCTTGGCCCGATCCTCGCGCTCCTTGGCTTTGGCTAGCTGGCGCTGCTTGTCTCTTTCATCGGATATTGACGTCTTGGAAAGCTTTGTTCTGCGTCTTGCATCAGTAGTAGCTGAGGTAGGAGGGTCGGTCACCCGATCGGATAACCCATTTTCCCCCTTATTCAAACCAGTGGGTTGTAGAGCGGTATTGCTTAGCATTGCCCGCGGTCCCACTGGGTTAACTCCTGATGTACTTGGCACATCAAAAGTTACTGCGTCAGCTGAAATTCCTAAAACACGAGTATTTATATCCTCCCTACCTGCTGACTGTTCAATATTCGGATCACCCACCGAACCTCTTTGTGGGTTGAGGCCTTGACTTTGAATTGAGGTCTTTAAATGAGGTGGCGGTGTCCGTTCGGTCATTTTAATATTAATATTTTATTTTATTTTTGATCAGAAATTTTATACTGTTGTAATCCTTGCCTCAAATTAACTCTGGGAGGGATCCTACGGAGGGGTATACACAATATACAATAATAAACACAATAATACACAACAATAACCTATATGCAAGGATTACCTCAAAGTCAGCGTTTGAAAAAAACGAATTTTTTGAAAAAAACACACAAAAAGAAAAAAATTAAATACGACAAGGAACCCGGACAACTAAAGAACAGGTGTAGAGCACCACGGAGGTAAGAAATACCTAAATTCTTTAGTTATCGGCTCCAATATGTAACGGGCCAAACAAGGTCAAGCCGGTAAGTTGATGGACTTGCGGCCCGGTACACACGGATTACTTATCGTATTTAATAAACACCTTATGCTTGATTTCCCTTTTTGTTCGGCTCAGCCGGTTAATTACACAATAAAGAAGTTTGCACAATTTTTATGATTTAACCTTAGTGTTTACTCTTGCGTAGCGAGGGAACACACGACACACCCTCTTGACCGGGGGGTCAAGTCGGTTCACGGAGTGGGGTTACGGTAGGACGAGTTGAGGAAAGGAGGAATTCTTCGCGAATTCCTTTTCAAATATTTTGCACAAAATGCTGACGAAGTCCAATATACGAAATGATACCAAACGTAAGTTGAGACCAAATCCAAATTAGGTAATTACCAATTGACAGTAATTACTACAGTGAAACATTACCGTGTTGGGTCATAAAAATAAGAGCAAAATGGTTTTGCTCCTTGCAAAATGTTACTGTTCAAATTGAAGATGAAGACAGTACTTTACGCAGGCTTAAAGAGGGGAAGGTAAGGGACTGGTATGGAACATTAAAAATACCAGTACAATTTTGGAACGTGATTTGAGAAGTCTGATGGAGTCAGACTTCTACAAAAAGTTAGGGTTTCCAGCAAAGAGTTGTAAGCTCAATTTTTTCACTGAGCTCGGTAACCTCACCTGAGTAATTAAATGGGCGAAACCTTGAAGCAACGGGTTTGAAAATGAATAGTGTTTACCGACCCAAGCTTTGCTTAGGTTTTCAAAAAGTTCCTTCAAGACCTCAAAGCCCGGTGTGCATGGAAAATATGAAGCTACCGAACTAGGAAACGAACAGCATAAAGTACAGGGACGAGATTTGTCGTGGGGATTAGATTTCGACGAAACATTAAAGTTATTAGTACAATTTTAACGTTTCGATGAGGGGAAAAGAGAGGGATTGGCAAGTAGTCTTGGGTTCCGTGGTTTATATGTGTCGTGTGGGACTGCTCTATGTATGTTTACTTGTGATTTTTAAAACTTATTTGGTTGAACGCAGTGAATGCCTAGGTTACGTGTTTTATGAATTAAACACTGCGTTGGCAGATTGATTACTTGCGGAGATAAATAGGTTACACAACGGATTACACAAAACGTTTATTTATGAGCGTTTACTTACGAGCGCAACAGACCGCGTTGCGGCGAACAAAGGAATAGACTACTTTTTGCGCACATTGAGCAATTTGAGCAATTTGAATTAACAAAAAGAAAAGACTATTTTTAAGGCGTTTGGAAACGCTAAGGCTACATCTTTTAGCCTTTTTTTTAAAAAACGTTTTAGTAATTAAAAACAAAGAGAAAATTAAGTAACTAATTTTAAATTATTTTTGGATTCAGTTAGAGGCCTAAGTTTGAATTATTTAAACATTTGATTCTTTTAGAAATTTACCCGATTGAAAAATAAAACGATATTTTTACGAAGCCAGTGGTTGTCCTTGACGACACACCACTGAGGGTTTTATGTAACCTATTTAACTTAGTTAAAATTAGCTACCAAATACGTTGGTAGATTACGTGTAAATTTTGTGCAAAATTCCTTATTAAATACCTGTACCCAAGATCGTAGTCACTCCACCATACACTTTCGAAAAATGCCGCCTTATCTCAAAGGAGAGTTCACAGACAGCCCTGCGAACTCTCCACTCAACACAATTTCCTTACCTAAGTTGGTCGAAACCAACTATAGCGGTTGGCATCTCAAGTGGGTAATTATCGGATAAAAATAAGGTAAGTAATATAAATACCTAAGCTGGGTCTGCCAACGTAAGGGTTCCCAAATCGGGCGGTACGACAGTTCTCCAAGTTAAAAGCGCAAAACAATAATTGCGGAACCCACTGGGCCCACGCACCGCGTGGAGCGCACGTACTGCTATAAGCGACTGTTTTGACACGCGCGGCGACAGGCGCGGGCTACTGTAATTTGATTACAGCGCATACATTAATATATTTTAAAAATGTTTTAAATTGAAATGAAACCATGATTGAACGCGAGTGTAGTGACTACTTAAGACATGAATTAATATTGTTAATTTAGTTGACCTAAACTGCTCAACGCTATCCGCCACACATAAAAAGCAGGCCGAGCAAAAAAAAAAAAAACACCCCCAACACAAAAAAAAAACAAACAAAAAAAAAAAAAAAAAAAAAAAAAAAAAAAAAAAAAAAAAAACAAAAAAAAAAAAAAAACAAAATCTTTGAGCAAAGATCATCAGTTATTGGACCTATAATTCGGAAGATAATACAAAAAAATTGTGACATTTTTCAAATTTTTTTGCACCGTTTTTACACTCGACGATAACAAATACCATATTTTCTTGATATAGTGCCAAATAATGTTGGAATTCATAGCGTAAACTTTTTATTTGAAAAAGTAGTAAAAAATTACAATCACTGCCAATTAAGTTTTTGCAAACACCAGATGAGCTGCCGGCGTTTTACTTTGAACAAGTTCCTTTTGAATTAGCAGGCCTTTAGCCAAAATTTTCAAATTATCAATACAAACTGGTGTAGTACCCGAATTTTGAAAAGAAGTGTTAGTTCCACCTATTTTAGAAAAAAGAGATTATTTCAAATACCAATAACTACAGACCAATTAGTGTAACTAGTTAAATACTTAAGTGTAACTAGTTAATTAAGTACTCTCTTAAAAGTGAATCCTAAAAAATTTATTGAAAAAAAATTCGTTAATCACATTTTGATAAAATTAATAAAACAAATAAGTAAGCAAAATTGTTGCAACAATATTAGTGGGCTTAAAAAGAAGTAAAATTAACCTAGTAAAATCTCGTAGAAATTGATAATATTGTCCTTTACATATTGAACATAGAGGTTTGTCTCCTGCGGTGTTTTCTTTATTTTATAATTAGGTTTACTAAATTAGGTTTATAATTTAAAATTAAAATCCTTCAGGCTGAAATTAAGGGCGTAACCGTTCACCGTCAGAAGGAAATAAAGAATAAACATGCGAAAATAAAAATGATAATAAAAAGTGTTCAGAGATGATATAACCAATAATTATTAAGTTGCGTCAGGTGTTTCTCTCCATGTGATATTTTCTCGAAGAACGAGTGGTTACATTACCACTTAGTTATTTTCACCCGGATATAATTCATTTTTAGTTTTATTATTATATCTATATATACTATCAAAAAATTAAATCCTATGTAGAACTGAATTTAAAATCTTTCAAACTTAAATTTTTTTGTTTTATGTTTATTGTTAACAATTGTAGTTGTTTTAAAACATAAAAATAATGTTCTGTCAATTTATTATGTTTCTTTTTAAAGTTTAAAAGTTTATCACATCACGTTTGTTTCACTTTTGTTTTAATCTAACAAACTTATATGAATATCTTATTCCAAATGTTTAAAATTTATTGATATTGTTAACATAAAATTATAAATACAAAGAAAAAAAACTTATTGTTTACTATAGATTTATGATGGCAGAAATCGTTTTTGTGTGAACTGACTTTAAATCTTTAGTTTGAAAGGTTTAAATTTTTTGTGGAGATTTTGAGTTTTTGCAACATCTTATCAATTTTATTAAAACTGTAAAATTTGTACTTTTATTTCCAAACAATTTAAGGGAGGACAGATAAAGATAAGAGATGTTTTGTCTTTAATTAAAACAATTTGTAAAATAATTATAAATCACATTTTTTACCCTAAAATGGTTAAAAAGGAAAAAATACGGAAAAACGTTTGGCATATATGGGACTTCCGTTTTGGCCATTACGCTAAATTTAAAATAAAAACAAAATTTGGAAGTTAAAACTATTATATTATTATGCCTGTTTATTTCATAAAGTATTATAAATTTGTGCTCATGTAAACTTATATCTATTGATGGTGAATTGTGATGTTCCTACCTTCCTATATCAGGCTCCGGAGCTCCGGTCATTTAAAACGGAGAGAGCTCTGGAGCTCCGAAGATTCTCTATTGAAATGAGTGATGTTAAGCTTATTTAAGCTTGAAATGTATTTTAAGTTACTTTATCTGCATTTTTATTACTATTTCTAGCGTTTATAATAAGTTTTAAAAAAATTTAATTTACAAAAAAAATTGTGACAAAATAATCTATGACATCAGTTTTTAATTATTCATGACGTTTGTACAAAAATAGGGCGGAGCTCTGGAGCTCCGGAACTTCGGAGGTTGCTACGAAGCTCCTAAAAGCGGAGCTTCACTCATGAGCTCCGAAGCTCGGAATTCCGGAAAACATTTCTAATATCTATACATCGTGTGTTTTGTTTGCTGTTATTCTGGTATTACCATTTAAAATCCAGTTTTTTTTAAAGAAGCAGACCAACTAAAAATATTTCGCTTTCTTAAATTTTCTGTTTATAGGAAACTTCTTAAAAACAAAATTCATCGAACAAAACCATATATCAAAATTAATGTTTAGCAACTATATTAGGATGTTTTTCACTTTGTTTTTATTTGATATTAATTAATCTGTCTTCTTCCGATTACGCTAAAAAATGTATTTCATTAATATGAAACAAAAAATTCTGTTTGTTTGTTCAAAGGTTTATTAACAATGGCGCTAAAGTGAAACATATTGTGCATAATATTATCAGAAACAATATCTTCGTAAATAATTTCAAATTCATCAACACAGAAAACGTTGTTTTCCCTAAGCCTAAGCGAAACCTTAAAATCAAACTACAACATGTAACCCTAAAAAAAGCATAAAAAGTTTTTTTTAATGCTAAATAATTTACTGCTCAAATAATATATTTTTCCAAAAATATTTTACAGAAGATATTTTTTCCGGACACCATAAAAATATCCCTCCATAAGAGTTGCGTTATTTTGGAGACCATTTTCTACACAAGCTTATTTGCACCAAATTGTTAATGTAAATTATTTTTATGCTTAAAAATTGTTCTAAACCAAATAAACTTTTTGAAAATAACAGGAATAAAAAATAACGAGAGCACATAGGACCACCACGATTTTTAAAGAATTCGTCTTCCAAAAGAGTGAATTAATTGTAAAGAGAGCAAACTTTCTAGGGAGCGAATTGTTTAGGGAGGAAGCAAATTGTAGAAGAAGCCAATTGTCTAGAAAACAATTTGTCCAGGGAGCCAATAAAATAGGTGTTATATAAACTGTGTTTATAAAAATTGCTCGGAGCAAATTGGGCAGGTAGCAAATTGTCCCAGAAGCGAATTGTTGGGGGAGCCAATTGGCAAAAGCGATTTTTCCCGGTCCCCACTCGGGGTTGCCCTTTAAAAATAAACAAAAAAACTTTGTAGGTTAGACAGCTATAAAACCTTTTCAACAAATAGTGTTATTGACGACTGGAATTCTCTTCCTAGTGAAGTAGTAATTTCTAAACCAGTAAAAAGTGTTCCATAAGCCATATGCAATTTTATAGAAATGTTACTTACTTTTAATGTAATTATTAATTGTATAATTAGAAATTTTTGATATTATGATATATTGGAATTAAATATTGCAATTAGTGTTAATTCTATTTAACCGGAACAATAAACTAATTTAAATCAATTAAATTTATTTATGCAACTACGCTCTTGGAAACGACTTTATGCAACAATCTATGGAAGAAATGAACGACTCTTTTCCCCCCATTTGACGTCCCCATGAAGACGTCTCTCCGTTTCTAGCTTGAGTCGAGCCATCTGATCTTCTCAAAGCCCGGTTGGTAACTGAGCTTTAGATGAACGACGGGTTATTGTAATTAACTAAGCTTTCAATAGGATAGCTTTCTTTGTTAAACAAAACTTCCGTTTTGGTGTATATAATAGTGATGTTTCCTGGAGCTCCAGAGTTCCGGAGCTCCGCCCTATTTTTAGCTAATTTGATCAATAATTAAAAAGTAATGCTATAGATTATTTTGTTAAAATTTTTTTGTAATTTTTTTTAAAACTTATTTAAAACGCTAGAAATAGTCTTTAAAATGGTAATAGAGTAATTTTCAATGTATTTTAAGCTTAAACAAGCTTAAATCGATCATTTAATGGACGGAGCTCCGGAGCTTCCTCCGCTTTGAATAGCCGAAGCTCCGGAGCATGATATTGGAGGGTAGGAAATCACTTGTATATAATGGACACTTTTGTTTTATATTAAAATATAAATCTTGTGCTAAAGCATAAAAAACGCGGTGCAAGTAAAAATATATCTGCAACTTTTATCTAATTTGCGGTTTGCAATTTTTATCTAGTTGTCAAGAATGAATGTTAACTATTTATTGTAATTATTTAGTGGGCAAGTATTCCGTGTCAGCCATATGGCTGACAAAGAAATTTTGGGTGTTAAATGTTTCCCCCCAGTTTTGCCCCTAGTTTTGCCCCCAGTTTTGCCCCCAGTTTTTTATTTACAAATTTTGAAACTTAAGCAAAACAGGACGAAAGCTTCCTGGTCTAAAAAGGAAGATTAGCAACAAAAATTGTTAATCTATTCAACTAAAACAAAATTATTAAACTATGGAAATGGGGTTATTTCCACTTACGTTCCCTAGAGGAGATCTCCTTTGGGTTTACTAATATGAGTAAATTTAGAGTGTAAGATTTAAGCGACACCATGCGACAAAACAAGCAAGCTTAATTTAAGTTTATTGGAACTCAAACTTAAGAAAATTAATTCATATATAAACTTCACTTTAACACTTTTGAAGTTGATCCCTGTATCCGAGCTATCAACTCTTGGTCATATTATTTGTCCATATTAACAAAACAATCCGTCCGCATTGCTGATTACGTCTTAATTAATAAGTTTAAGTTATGTGTTAAATAGCGTTCCTATCCTCAAATATTAACTCCCGAGCTTCACCCATTTAAGACAAAATTCACTTCTGAGCTGTAAAGCTTATAAAAGCACTTAATTTGTTTTTACAGTTAAATTGATTAACATTAATATAAACTTGGAAATAGATTTCGTGGAATTAATCCCATTGGATCTTTTTTAGGTTGGATTTCGGCGGCGGACCTTAAGATTTTTTTTAACGAACGGTCCATAAAGTTTCATCAGTGGATGTCGCTCGCTTTTTGAAAAGTCAAAATTACTAGCTGCCTGTTAAAATTACATTAAATTGTTCAATTTCCTTGCATTTTGTTTTTCTGGCCTGGAAAACTCTAGAGAAAAAAATGTTTCTGTTTCTTTTTATTATTTTTGCTAAATATCAAATAAATATAATTTTATTTGTTCGCATATGAAATAAAATTGGATAATGTAACGTATTTCTGTGATCAAATGGAATTTCTAAAGAATGGAATTACCAAAGTGGTGATTTTGAGTTTTTATAGCTGTATTTAACCGTGGCTGAAAAATTCTACATAATAATAACACTCAAGCTAATTTAAAGTCGGTGTTTATTGTCATGTTGTGGAATTTGTGAGCCACATTGAGTACCTAATTACTTACAGTATCACTTTGAGATAATAAAAAGATAAAACAATAAAAACTAGTCTTAAAAATACAAAGACAGTAATTTAGAATGTATTTCAAGCTTAAATAAGCTTTGACTTGCTCATTTAAAGGGCGGAGATCCTGCTAAGCTCCGAAGCTCCCTCTGCTTTAAATGGTCGGAGTGCAATACTGGAGCTGAAGGGTTGGTGGAAAATCAGTAGTTTATATCAGTGATGTTCCAAAACAGCGAAGCTCCGCTTTCAAGAGCTCCGGAGCAACTTTCAGAGATTCGGAGATTTTTATTCAATTGCTATACTAATTTATCGCATAATTAATGAGTAGTGTCATATACTATTTTTTAAATGTTTTTTGTAAGCTAAGTTTTTTTTTCAAAACTTTAAAAATAGCCCTTAAATTTAAAAATAGCCCTTATAGAATAGTGATGTTCCTACCCTCCAATATCATGCTCCGGAGCCATTTGAAGCGGAGGGAGTTCCGGAGCTCCGCCCATTAAATGAGCAATTTTAAAGCTTATTTAAGCTTTAAATACATTTAAAATTACTGTAACTTCATTTTTAAGTATATTTCTATCGTATTAAATAAATTTTGAAAAAAATTAATTTGAAAAAAAATTTTGACAAAATAATATGGCATCACTCTTTAATTATTAATGAAATTAGTCCAAAATTAGGACGGAGCTCCAGAGCTCTGGGGGGTTGTTCCAGAGCTCTTAAAAGCGGAGCCTTTAGAGCTCGGCACTCCGGGGCTCATCACCACCATAGAATAATTTAAAACATAATACCTCATTTAAAGGTGCGGTCAAACTTTTGTCTTCGATTTTGATTATTTTTTGTGAAAATCTTAGCCTTGCTCTCAAAACCCCACAAAATTTTTTTCATAAAAATATCGGTTCAGGAGATATGAAATGAACCTCCAAAAAAAGCATTTTTCGACAATTTTGTACTTTAAAGATTGCTAAATGGGTATTCAAATTTAAATTACAAAAAATGCACTCAAAAAAGCGGTCACTTTCTACTTTAATTTGATACCCTTATCGTTAAGATTGGTGCAATATTTGTTGAGATATTGCGTTCCCGTCCAAAAACCAGCGATTTTTTCGCAAAAAAAGAAGTGTGGGCAAAAATGGTGGCCAAACTTCATCAAATCACTGCTGTCATTGGGTGTTGGATGTTTCCCCCCAGTTTTGCCCCCAGTTTTGCCCCCAGTTTTTTATTTGCAAATTTTGAAACTTAAGCAAAACAGCACAAAAGCTTCCTGGCCTTAAAAGAAGTATTAAACAAATTTTATCTATTAACTAAACAATTAAAAAATTACCGAGTTCTGGCGTTCCCAGGGGGTCCTCTTTTTGAATCAATTATACAAGAGAGGGGAAGAATTTTTTTAATAAACCTCCTATATGTAGGGGGGAGAAAGAGCGCAACACATACAAACACAAACAAATAAAAAAATAAAATATTATATAATATATAAAAAACACAAAAATATAAAAAGGACACCCAAACACAAATAGATAAAACTAAAAAAATAAATACACTCCCAAAAGATAGAAGAAAATTAATAAAGCAAAACAATACCACGCTAATCAAATACCAAATATAGAGAAAGAAACGAAAATATAAAAAAATAAAAAAACAATAAACGAAAAACCCCCCCTCCCCTACAAACAAAACCCAACCACGTCCACTCCACCCCAACCCCACACACACAAAATAAAATAAAAAAAACCCTACCACAAAAAAAACACAAACAACAACAAAAGAATAATTCTAGCAAAAGACGAAACAAAGTTTCGAAAAAAAAAGCCTTATATTAAATGGAATAGTATAAAGCTACATAAGTCTAAAAACTAAATGCCAGAAAAGACTGAAACAAGTCTCTTTAAAACCTGTAAATTAATAACAGATTTTGTGAAATTTTTAGAAAAACAAAACCGAATAAAAACAATACGTGTAAAAGCTTTAGTTTGCGTTTTTTAACTAATAATAAAACTTAATTCACATAAATTTCTCTCAAAGTGAATTAAATTTTACATGAGTTAACCAGCTGTAAATACCATAGTATTAGTTAAGTTACACGTCGTCAAAACGATACAAAAAAAGTATAACGCAAGCGTCACAGTAACCATGAAAAATTTCTGTCAAAATAAGTTATCGCATTGCGCATTAAATTTTGTAATTTATCATTATTTTCGTATAAAGCAAAACATACCGCCATATTAACAGCTTTTTAAAATCAAATATCAAGTTCTAAGTCCGAAAAACATTGAAAAATTCAGATTTAATATAAGGCGACTTTTAATTTAACAAATACATTGACAGCTAATTTGTTTTATGTAATAAATAGAAACATTAAAGAAAAAGTCGCCTTATATTAAATCTGAATTTTTCAATGTTTTTCGGACTTAGAACTTGATATTTGATTTTAAAAAGCTGTTAATATGGCGGTATGTTTTGCTTTATACGAAAATAATGATAAATTACAAAATTTAATGCGCAATGCGATAACTTATTTTGACAGAAATTTTTCATGGTTACTGTGACGCTTGCGTTATACTTTTTTTGTATCGTTTTGACGACGTGTAACTTAACTAATACTATGGTATTTACAGCTGGTTAACTCATGTAAAATTTAATTCACTTTGAGAGAAATTTATGTGAATTAAGTTTTATTATTAGTTAAAAAACGCAAACTAAAGCTTTTACACGTATTGTTTTTATTCGGTTTTGTTTTTCTAAAAATTTCACAAAATCTGTTATTAATTTACAGGTTTTAAAGAGACTTGTTTCAGTCTTTTCTGGCATTTAGTTTTTAGACTTATGTAGCTTTATACTATTCCATTTAATATAAGGCTTTTTTTTCGAAACTTTGTTTCGTCTTTTGCTAGAATTTCCGCCTTTTAATGCATTGAATTCAATGTCATTTATTAAAGATATAAAACATTAAAAAATTTACTCATTTTAAAAAAACGTCATGGTCTTCTCATGATATGAATACAATTATTTTCATATCCAAAACTTCAATGTAATTTTAAGCAGTATACTATACAAAAATTAAGTCTGGGTAACTCCGTAAAATTGGTTTCGTCTTTTGCTAGAATTTCCGCCTTTTAATGCATTGAATTCAATGTCATTTATTAAAGATATAAAACATTAAAAAATTTACTCATTTTAAAAAAACGTCATGGTCTTCTCATGATATGAATACAATTATTTTCATATCCAAAACTTCAATGTAATTTTAAGCAGTATACTATACAAAAATTAAGTCTGGGTAACTCCGTAAAATTGTATGGAACCTGAAAGAACCATATAAAATAGTGTGTTTTTTTTCTGTTTAAATTTTTTTAGTTAGACCTGATTTAATCACTTTTTTGGAAATTAGCTTTATTTGGAGTTTTGTTTTGTGCTTGATTTTTCTAGATTGATGGTTTATTTTTAAACAACAAAACCACACCATTGTAAATGGTTTTTCCAGGTTCCATGCAATTTTACGAGGTTACCCAGACTAGTCTTTTCTCGCATTAAATTTTTGAAGTGATTGTAGCTTCATAGTAATCCATATAAAAAAGAGTTTTTTCTGTTTCGATTTTGATAAATTTCCGTCTATTGAAACATTGTACCCCGCAGCGCTCACACGTCACCCAAGATTTATTTCATTTTATTTTTTTAAATATTTTTATTGTTGCCATATGGCTGCTAATTAGTGGTAAGAATATTTTTTCGCTCTTTCCGTTGAAAATTAATAATTTTTATAAAAAGGTAAGGAATCATAATTTAAACCAAAAAAATAACCACAAGAGAATGTGTATTACTGAATGAAGTTACTTAATATGTAATTCAGTAAGGAAAAAAAGTGTCACACAAGTACCCCAGTACCTAATGCGTAACTTAGAAAAAAACTGGTCGTTTTTCACATGAACAGAGGTTTAACTACGGGCAATAGAGCATATTCGAGAATGAAATTCAGGTGCGGGGGCAATTTAGCATCTACGTGCAAAAAATCAGCTCCAAATATTCACCACAGTAAAAAAATTTTTGGGGGACCCCAAAAAAAAAAAAAAAAACAAAAAAAAGTTAAGCAAATTAAGCTTTTTAGTATGAAATTCAGGTATGTTTAGCAAAAGTTTTTAGGTTTTTAATATCAGAAAAATATGGGTAATATTTTAGTTATGTAAAATGTTTAGATTTTTAATTGGCTAAAAAACTATTAAAGGTTTTGTTGATTTCGATGACGCCATCAACAACGGTTAACCGCGCAGTGACTTAACCCATTTAATATAAGGGAAAGAGCGCTCCGCGCTCTTCCCTGATTAAAGTGAATAAACGCCATTAAATAAATACCTTAAAAAAAAAAAAAAAAAAAAATAAATAAAAAGGTATATATTATTCCTGAAATAAAAAAAAAAAAACTAAAGCACAACACACCCCCAAACACCAAACAGCACCGAACCCCCCCAAAAAAACCAAAAATAGGGGAAAGTCAATATAAGACAGACGCGCCACTAACAGAGCAAGTAGATAAAAAAGAAAAAAACCAAACGACCCAACAGATAAGCAAAAGCAAAAAAAAAAAAAGCAAAGCAAGAGAAAAAGCAAAAAACCAAAGAAAAGCCACAAACACAAAAAAAAAACGAAGGCGAAGAAGAAATCCAAACTAAAAAATCAAAAACAAACACCGAGACAAAAACCAGAGACGCCCAGCCAAGCCCAAGCAGCCCCCGCACACCCAACCCCCACGCACGAGCCGAGCCCCCCCAACCACCAAGAAGCTCCCCCCCACCAAAAATGGCGTTTTTCAACTATTCCGTACTTAAAAGATTAAAATAAGTACTAAAATTTAAATTAAAAGTATGCAATCACAGAAAGCGGCTACTTTCACTTTAATTTGATACTTTGAGATGATCGTTAAGATTGGTACAGTATTTGTTGAGATAATGCGTTTCCCGTTCAAAAACCCCGCGATTTTCTCGTTAAAAACACCAAACGAAGCAGTGATTTGATAAAGTTTGCCCACGATTTTTGCCGATACACTTTTTTTAAATGGCTGATTTTTTGAGCGAGAAACGCAATATCTCAACAAATACTGCACCAATCTTAACGATATCAAATTAAAGTAGAATGTAGCCGTTTTAATAAAGTATATTTTGTAATTTCAAATTTTAATACCCATTGAGCAATCTTTCAAGTACAAAATTGTGGAAAAAATGCTATTTTTGAAGGTTCATATCTCTTAAACCACTGGCGATATTTTGATAAAAAAATTTTTCTGGGGTTTTGAGGACAAGAGTAAGATTTCCACTAAAAATAATCAAAATCAAAGACAAAAAGTTTGACTCGGTACCGCACCTTTAAAGGAAATTTATAAGAAATCATTTAATATAAATGAAATGGCTTTGTAGTTAGTTTCCTACGTAAGAACCTATGGCCAGCTTGCTTTAAGTCTGAAAAAATTAATAATTAAAATAATCGACAAAATTTTAAAATTTTAAAACAAATATTCATAAAAATATATATTTCTAAAACGTTAATTTGTTCTATATTCAAATTAGAATAACATATATTTAAAATAATCAAAATCGAAAACAAAAAGTTTGACACACCTTTAAATGAGGTCCGCTTGAGCTCGGGAGCTCAGCCCTATTTTTGGACTAATATCATTAATAATTAAATTCTGATGCCATATATTATTTTGTCAATTTTTTTTTCAAATTAATTTTTTTCTAAATTTAATACGCTAGAAGAAGACTTAAAAATCCAGTTGGAGCAACTTTAAATGTATTTCGAGCTTAAATAAGCTTTAAAATCGCTCATTTAATGGGCGGAGATCGCTCGCTTTGCTTCAAATGGCTCCGGAGCATAATATAAAAAAGTAGAAACATCGCTATTCTATACGCAATTTAAGGGCTAGTTTTAAAATTTTGAGAAAAAAACAGCTTACAAAAAAAATTTAAAAAAATAATATATGACATTAATCCTCAATTATGCGTTAAACAATTAGATAAAGAGCTCCGAAGCTCTGGGAGTTGCTAAGGAGCTTTTGAAAGCGAGCTTTGCTGTTTTAGAACATCACTGATATAAATTACTTTTTTTTTACCAACCCTCCAGTATTACACTCCGACCATTTAAAGCAGAGGGAGCTTCGGAGCTCAGCAGGATCTCCGCCCCTTAAATGAACAATTCAAAGCTTATTTAAGCTTAAAATACATTCTAAATTACTGTCTTTGTATTTTTAAAACTTTTTTTTATTGTTGTATTTTTTATTAGTTCAGAGTGATAAATAATTAAGTACTCAACATGGCTCACGAATTCCGTAACATGACAATAAAAACCGACTTTAAATTGGCTTGAGTGTTATTATTATGTAGTTTTTTTAGCTTACGGTCAAATATAGCTATAAAAACTCAAAACCACCATTTTGGTAAGTTTAGAAATTTCATTTGATCACAGAAATACTTCACAATATCTAATTTTATTTCATATGCTAGCAAATAAAATTATAGATATTTGGCATAAAAATAATAAAGAAACAGAAAATTTTTCCAAGCCTTCCAAGAGCCTTCTCTAAGAGCTTTCCAAGCCAGAAAGACAGAATGCAAGGAAACTAAACAATTTAATGTAATTTTAACAGGCCGGGTCAAGCACCTAATAATTTTTACTTTCCAGCAAGCGATATCTACTGATCAAACTTTATGGGCCGTTCGTGAAAAAACCTTTAGGTCCGCCGCCGAAATCCAACCTATTTAAATTCCAATAGGATTAATTCCACGAAATCTGTTTCCACGTATATATTACTGGTAATTAAGTACTTTTATTAGCTCTAGAGCTCAGAAGTGAATTTTGTCTTAAATGGTTGAAGCTCAAGAGTATAATATTTGAGCGCAGAAACACTATTTAACACATGACTTAAATTTATAAGCACCTTGCACTGGAACTGGATTTATACATGATAAGTATGCAATATACATAAGCGTCACAATAATGGATAATTACCGTACCTCCTACTTATCTTTCGTAGTATTCAGATCAAAAGATCAAAATTTCGCATGCTTTCGATCGGTTGATCTGCATACTACAAAAGATAAGTAGAAGATACGGTAATTATCAAATATGGTGACGCTTTATGTAGATTGCATACTTTATGTATAAACCGAGTTCCAGTGCAAGGTGCCTTTTAATTAAGACATAATCAGCAATGCGGAAGGATTGTTTTGTTAATATGGATGAATAACGGGATCAAAAGTTGATACTTCAGATACCGTGATTAATTTCAAAAGTGTAAAAGTAAAGATTATTTACAAATTAATTTTCTTAAACTCGAGTTCCAAAAAAATTAAATTGAGCTTGCTTGTTTTGTCGCAGGGTGTCGCTTAAATCTTACACTCTTATTAGTAATGTTTTAATGTTAATATAAACAATTTGTGAGCAAGATAAATGTTTTCAGAAGTGTAACATAGAATTAACCAAAATGCATGATTTTTGAAGAGCTTAAAATGCATGAGTTTATTTAACAATATTACTTTTAATGACGTTTATCTATACAATATTTTACGAAAAAGAAATCCTGAGCTTATGTCCGTGATACGGGGTTGTCAGCACAGACAGTTGTTATTCGACCTAAATTTTAGGTAAATAACCGAATCATGTTTGATGACGCAAATTTAAATACTACTTTTAAAACATTAAAAATCTGAGTCAATTTAAAGCGTAACACAGTGACAGTTAAAGATTTAAGCGACATCTCATGGCAAAAGAAAACAGCAGAATTTATATTTATTGAAGCTCAAAAATCCAGTTTTTACGCTGGTTAAAACATATTTTTTCCAAATTTTTCTTTAAAAAAATTTAAGTACGATTGGAAATATGTGTTTTTATGACAGTTTAATGCGGCCAGTTTTCGTGTTTTTTCACTCAAAATTTGTTTTTAGGCCCAAATTTTGCTTTGGACACTTGAGAATCTTGGTGTTGGCACCACCAACGCGAATGATACACCAAATGTGTTAATTTATTTACGTGGATTTATTTACCAAAATTACATTGATTTACGTAGATTACATACTTATTTCAAGTTGAAATAATAGTAAGGAGCAATAAATATGCGCTATAAATTTATTCACGTTTCCTTGCTTATACTTGGTGTTTTGTTTTACCCAAAATTCAGAAAAGACACATTTCACATTTGTAGTTATATGAAACAGTCGTACTTGCGTAAAGATACACTGCAAAAGTGATTTTTGCCCTCTCTGTATTTTATTAATATTTGTCGACACTTCTAATACCAAAAATATATACGAAAAGAAAAAATGAGACACTTAAAACAAACTGCTTGTAAAAAAAGGTCCCATTTAAATGGGACCTGGTCCATTTCCGCATCGCACCTTTAAATGATGTATTATGTTTTAAATTATTCTTATGTGCCCCGGAGTTCCGAGCTCTGGA
>JASAMX010017258.1:0-13966 GCA_030248175.1 Microlaimidae sp. YZB2_3
ATTTTATTATACTTTTAGCATAGTTTTTATAAAAAAGTCAAATTTATTATTACCGCCATATTCATTATATTAAAATACTTTATATATTTATAGTTTTTTAGTATAGTTTTTATAAAAAAGGTTATAAAATTAGTTTCTATAATGTTAAAAAAATTATAAAAAACAGACTATTTCATTTCAGAAATTCCATTAGAAAACTTAGATTTTTACGAGATAATTTTCTAAGCCCGTAACAGAACTGCCACTTGGCACAAGTTTTCTGCGGGCGAGATTAATATTTTTTAAAACAAGTTCTCCAAAAAACCAAACGCCAGAGAGCGTAGGTTGGACTTCCTGTCTACAAGAGAACTTTTGCAGGCAGCATAATAAACGGCTGGCTTTGAGTCTTTTACCACACCATCCATGATTCATTACTTTGTAAAGTGCCCAAAACACGCCCAAAGGAAATTTTTGACGCGAATAAAAAGTTTTCGGCATTCGTGGTGGCCACACAAATTTGATTTGTTTTCTAATCCAAACACCATCTACCGTTTACCGTTACATTAATATAAAGCTATGATTCATAAATGTCTTGGCACAGGCTTGCTTAAACTTTAAGTTTTTGTATGATAATAGGTTTAATGCGAAAATTTTATATTCGTATTTGCCTTTGGAAGTATTCATTAGTGATGTTCCCCGGAGCTCCGAAGCGGAGCTCCGGAGCAACCCCCGGAGCTCCGCCTTATTCTTGAACTAATTTTATAAGTAATTAAAAAGGCATACCATAGATTTTGTAAAAAATTTTTTTGTAAATTTTTTTTAAAAACTTATTTAAAACGCTAGAAATAGTCTATGTAGATAAAGTAACTTATGTATTTGTATTTAAAAATGTATTTCAAGCTTGAAACCGCTCATTTTAGCGGCGGACCTTCGGAGCCCTTTTCGCATTAGATGGCTGGAGCTCCGGGGTATGATATTAAAATGCAGAAACATCACAAGTACTCGTAGTAATTTTCAACTAGCGTTTTGGACGGTTTTATTCAAGTTAGAATTAGGACCTCAGATGGAGTTTTAAGGTAGCGTTTACAATAAAGACCAGTTAAACTTTTGAAAAAATTCAAAGGAAACCTTTTCATAGTTTAAAACCAGTCCTTTAAAATTTTTCCTGTGATGAAAAGTATTTAGAGCCGATGAAAGCTTCCGACACAAAAGCAAATCCCTTCGGGACAAAAATACTGTGCTTACCTTTTTTTCGGTATTCCAGAGCGAACACAATTGGCTGCACAAAGTGTTTAGCTTTAGAGTTTATTTCGTTCATGTGAAATTCACCGAATACAGTTCTGGACAAGGGGTCGCAGTCGCAAATATTATTATTGTTTAAGTTTGTCAATTTCTCCAGCAATTCCGCAGCTTCGGTTTCTTTTTTCGGGGAAGTTTGCTGAGCCATTTTAATTATTTTTAAATAGTAAATAACTATAAAAAGCACTAAACAATTATTTATTTAAACTTGAAGTAAAAACGTGTACTTGTATGTTCCCCAGAACTCAATCCTAATTTTTCTTTTAATTTAATGAATATAAAGAGATGTCAAGGATTATTTTGTCAACATATTTTTATAAACTAATTTTTTTCAAAACTTATTAAAACGATAAAAACAGTCCTAAAATGTATATAGAGTAACTTAAAATGTGTAAGATTAAAATTTAGCATTTAAGGGGCTGAGCTCCGGACCTTTCTCAGCTTTAGATAGGCGGAGCTCTGGAATATGATATTGGATAGAAGGCGGGTGGGAACATCACTTATTCTTATACACTAAAGTTTTTTGCTGAAATATTTTCTCGCGCACGCAACTTTCTGTGCTTTTCCTAATACCTTTTTTACACAAAAAATATTTCAACGCTACTTTTCTTGTGCAGCGACTTTCCTTGTATAGCAGAATTCAAAGCGAAAAAGCCTACTAAAAAGCCCAAAAATCATTGTCAGATAAGAGCAGGTTTCAAACATTTTTAGTTGCGTATGTGCTACGATTTCTAACAAAATATTAATCTAAAATTTAGTGCATAACCCGACGTTCTTTTCCTTGAATAAAACAATCAAGCAGCTTCAGAATATCTTTCAGATTCGGCAATTGGATACCGTCAAAAACTTAAAAATACAAAACGTAGAAAAATTTTAAATAACAAAATGCAGACCTGTGCACTGCCCCCGGGGTTTTATTGGGGAGGGCAATTCCAAAACGGGGGGGCACAGGGGGCAACTTTTTGAAACGGGGGGCAATAAAACGGGGGCAAGCAGAGGAGAAAAAAAAGAGAAAAAAAGAGAAAAAAAATAAAAGAGAAAAAAGGGACAAAAGCGAAAAGAAGGTAAAAATAGGTCTAAAATGGCTTAAAATACATTGAAATAGGCTAAAAACTGCAAAAAATTCCCGATGATGGCGTCATCATAGGTAAAAAATGACGTTATAATTTTAGGGTACTTTTTCATTTTTTGGCGGGGGACAATAAAACGGGTGGGGGGCAAATCCTCCAATAAAGCGGGGAGGGGGCATTTCCAGACCGTATTTCCGGAATATTTATTGAATGTTTATTATGCCCGAGGGGCATAGCGTTGTGCAATATGATGAAAGAATGACAAAATGTGTTCTCAAATAATATAAAAGTATTTCAATTTATGAGTAATGCGAGCGTTAAAAGATGACGAAATGTGTGTTGCGAAATTATAAGAAATAAAACGTGTGTTCGATTTCACTTTATCTTTTAAGAAAATAAGTAATTATAAACTTGAAATAAAATTCAGTAACCCAAATTTAAAATCACAACAACAAAATTTGTCTTTTTTATTATTGTTTATTTAGCGGTTTAATTTAATTAATTTGGTTTTTATTTATTTGGCTTTGCATTTTTTTCTAAATTTTATATTATTTTATTCTTGATAGTTTTTGAATTTTTTCAAATACCCACCATTAAAAAGTTTCTTTAAAATGCATCCTGATAAAACTCATAATGTTTCCTAAAGCAACTTGAGCAAAACCCTAAAATTCAGCTAAACTTTATGGTAATAACTTTTCATGTTATTTAATAGTGCGTCTTGTATAGCGTTGTGAAAAGTATATTTTAAGTAAGAGCAAAAGTATTTGTGATTTTTAGTTTTAGTAAAATTAAATTAAAGTAAAAGTGAGATCTACTTTTTTATATAAGAGTAAAATAAAAATAATTTTGAAACGGAGTATAACACCGGTTTTTTGAAGCTCTAGGGCTTCGTTCTAAAGTGCTTTACTAATTTTATTTTAATAAGTTGTGGAGTCTATATATGGTGTTAAGCGCATTAGCGGCTTAAAAAATTTTCCTCTCACAGTCATATAACAACAAGTGGTAGGTGACCTCCTCCGCAATTGAGGGCGTAGGCAGGAAGCCAGGGGGGTTATTGGGGTTTGTAACCATGGGTGGGCACGGGGTGGGGTTCATAAGTGTTTGGGGGGAAGTAATGGGCACGGGGGGTTTATAAGTTTTGGGGGGGACAGAGGGGTCCACCCTCCCTAGAACCAAAATTTTGGACCTCCTAGAAAAAATCCAGGGGCCCCCATAGATGAACACGGTCGAAAAAGCTAGGGGGGGGGGCGGTGTTTACCCTGGGTAAATGAAATTTCAAAATCTAGGAGAGGGGTCCTGGGGGGTCGAACCCACCCCTTCAGCTTTCTAGGGGGGGTCGACCCGGGGTGGAAGATTTTGAAACCTAGAGGAGGGTCAGGTGGGGTCCGGTGTCAAAAGCAAAACAGTTTTAAACCATAATAACTTTAATAATTGTTCTTTTTATAGGATAATACTACATTTTATTGAATAAAAAGCGATATTTAGGTATAAAAAGGGTGTAAAAACATGAATTTGTGTTAAAAATTCACGTTTTTGGAAGGAAATTTAGTATAAAAAAGTACTTAAAATTTTCTCGAGAGGGGAGGGAGGGGGTCAGATTTCAAAATCTAGAGGGGGGTCAGGGGTAAAAAATTCGAAAATTTGGGGGGAGGGCCCCCTCCCCTGGATTTTTTTTCTAGGGGGGCCCCATAATTTCGAGGCTAGGGGGAAGGGTGGACCCCACCCTACCCTTCCCCCTTGTTCATCTATGATTTCAGACCTAATTTTATCTTATTTTCGCTTTTTGTCCCTTTTTTCTCTTTTCCCTTCTTTTTTCTCTTTTTTTTCTTTCCCCCCTGCGTGCCCCCCCGTTTCGGAATTGCCCCCCCCCGTTTAAACCCCGGGGGGCAGTGCACAGGTCTGCATATATTGTATACTTTTCTTAGTTACATTAAAACGATTGGCATGGGCGTAACCAGGGGGGTCTAGGAGTTCTAGACTTCCCCCCTTTTGGGTCGGCAAAGGGAAAAATTTGGGGTTAGACCCCCCTTTTGGGTTGCAAGGATAAAAATTTGGGGGTCTAGAAGGGCTATTTTTTAAAATTTTTCTCGCGCTTCGCTCCGCTCAGCGCTCGATTAATTATATAGTCTCCACATCCACATCCAAATTTGTGTTAGTTTGTTTTGTAATCTTGGTATGACCACGCTGGATCCACCCCATTCTTAATGTTTTAATTGGTCTTCACTTCCAAATTTGTGTTACTTTGTTTTGTAATCTTGATACGACCACGATAGACCCCCTCTTTAGATTGTTATATAGTAGGATTTTTAAAAATTCAAAGGTTAGGAGAAGCGTAATTTTAAAAACATTTTCTCCCACTTTGCGTTGCTCAGTTGTAATTCAATGTTTTCTTTTTTCAGTTGTTAGGGTTTTGAAAATCGAAAATTTCAAGGTTTAAAATTGTTTGTAATAATTTTTTTCTTGGTTTTATAGACTTATTTTTATTGAATAATAGGAAAATAATTAAGTATGTGACATAAACAAGGTAATAAATACTCCGCGAAAATTTTTTTAGCCCTTTTATAACGTTTAGAATTTGAACCCCCTGGACCCCCCTTTCGGAAATTTTGTTCAGGGCTGGACACAAGTTTTTGGGGGGGGGGAACACCCCCCCACCAAAAACCCCCCAAAAACCCCCCTCCCCCAAAGCTCGAGAGCGTCCGCCGACCCCCCTCCCCTCCCGACCTATTTGAAAGTATATTTTTTTTATTTTTTGTCAAAAACATGGGTTTTTAGTTAAAAACAGTGTTTAAATACACTTTTTAGGCCTAAATAGGCTGTTTTAATACATAAAATTCAATATTAGACCTAAAAACACTTAAATTATTCAGTTAAAAAAAATTTTGCTAAAAAATTGGACCCCCCTGACCCCCTCCCCTAAATTTGAAATCTCGCACCCGGGTCGACCCCCCCTAAAAAGCCAGGGGTCCCGCACCATCCTGCACGCTCCTCTTTGGCCTTCCCACCGGGGCGGGCCCCCCCCGACCTGACCCGACCCAAAAACACCTATGTTGGACACCCTCTTTCCGAAATCGTGGCTACGCCCATTCCCCCCCCCCTAAATTTTAAATCTAGCACCCGGGGTCGACCCCTCTAAAAAGCCAGAGGGGTCCGCCCCCCCCCCCTAAAAAATTTTGGCTTTCCACCCGGGAGTGGACCCCCCTAGCGGACCCGACCAAAAACATCTATGGGGGATTGGGGGGGTTAAACCAAAAAAAAAATAATCCCCCCAAAAAAATAATCCCGATTATAGCCGACACCACCCCCCCCCCCAAAATTTGGGGGTACCCCGGACACCTCTCCCTACAAAATTTGGGGAGTCCCGGTACTAAAAACGCTAAAAATGGGGTATTTGAGGTATACCCAAAAAAAAATTGTGAGACACGGGACACCCCCCAAATTTCGGGGGTCGGGTATACCTCCCAAATCCGTGAGACTGCCCACATCTGTTTGTAACCCCCTCCCCTCTTTTGGGCTGGCAGAAGTAAAAATTTGGGGGTCCTAAGAAAACAATTTAAAAAAATTTCTCGCGCTTCGCTCCGCTTAGCGCTCGGCATTTATATACCTTTTTACAACTTTTAAGTGATGTTTCTAATGAATTTCAAAGACAATTTTTGAAAATTTTTTCGTGCTGTCGCACGATTTTTAATGTTATACCTTTTTAATCCTAAAATTTTTCAAGTTTGACTTAAAAACCAATGCAAATAATAGCAAAAAGAATCACTTAGCGCGAAACGCAAAAAATTTTACCGCGCTTTTTAATCTTTTTTATGGTATTTTGAAAATTTGGAGTACAACCTCCTACATCTCCTCTTTCCAAAAATTTGTATGGAGTGCAACCCCCCCTTTCCAAAATCCTGGCTACACCCCTGTCCCCAATCCGGATTTTTTAGCGTTTTAGGAACTAGTGCTGGAAAGCAATTAAATTTATGGGTTGATGGAGTGGAAGGGGTGTCTCGGCATGTCGGCATTTTCTCGAACATTTTTTTTGAGTGTAATCTAAAAAACTTCCTTTTTGCTCAATTACATAATACATTTAAACATACCTAAATTTAGAAATTACAAACAATTGCAAAAAGTTTCTACGTAAAGGTTTTGCAAAATATCTTAGTTTAAATATGTTCGGTAGGAGCTGTTACGAATTGAAGTTAGAAATTTCAAATAATTTTACTTAAACTTTCAACAAAGTTAATGAATAAGTAATCAACAAAAAACAATAAAACGAAAAGATTTATTATATTAAAGTAATTAGATGTTTGCTTTTTTCCCTAAAATTCATAGACTTGGTAAAAAAGATGTTTTTTGTCTTAGGGCTACAACAATTCAAAGTCAAAGCATAGATAGGCAGAAGCTAGTTTAAACGGGAAACCAACTCCTGAGTAAAGAAAGGCCTTGGGTTGGAAACCACAAAAGAAATTTTAATATACTTATTTTTAGCCGAGTTACATATAATGAAAACTTTATTGCATTCCCCGATAGTTACTGTTATGAAGTCCCAACAAAAACAGAAAACCGAATATTGTGTAGCAAATTATAGTAGTCATTAAACATGCCACAAAGCTATTTTTTAGGGGAAACAGGGAATAAGCCCCATAGGTGTTTTTGGTCGGGTCCCCTATGGGGGGGGGTCCACCGTCCACCCCAGGGTAAAAGGCCAAAGCTTTTTAGGGCATACATGGGCCCGGGGGGGGGTTGGGGGGGGGTTTAACCCCCCCCAAATTCTGAGAAGGGGGGTTAAACCCCCCACTCAGAAGTGGGGGGGGCGAGAAAAAGTTAACCCCCCCCCCCCCAATTTTGGAAAAATGAAAAAAAAATGTCTTTAAAATGACTTCTAACTGCCTCCAAACTTAAGTTTTGAGGTCAAAATGAATGTTTTAAGCAATAAAAAGCTCAAAAATGCAATAAAAAGGGCTTTTTGACCTAAAATTAGCGTTTTTTACCTATTTTTTCTTCCAAATCGAAAAACGATATGGGTAAAATGCACCCCAAAAAAAAGAATATGGGTATTTTGCGTTTCTCGGATTTTAACCCCCGCCCTAATTTGGGATTTAACCCCCCCCCACTCCGGACCAACTTGCCCATGTATGTTTTAGGGGGAGGGTCCGGACCATAGGTCACCGACCTTCGACGGCTTAGGGGAGGGGTCCACACCCCGGGGTGTTTTGGTTTTTGACCTCTAGGGGGGGGGTCACACCCCGGGGTGTTTTTTTTTTCGGAAAAAACAGTTAGGGTGGTTGGGGTTTGGGAGTTCATGATCTTTGGGGGGGGGTTAGGGGGGTGCTACCAAATTTTCAAAAAAAGCGTAAAAAACATCATCATAATTATGCAGGTACCTTTTTTGTTGTATTATTTGCCTAATTAGGTACCCTAATTATTATTAGGGGGGTGTAGCCAGGGTGGAGATGAAGTGGTAGGGGGGGTTTAGCCAGTTCCAAATCCCTTTGGTAGGGGGGGGGGGGTTGCCCGGTCTGGATTGGGTGGATGGGGGGGGGTCGAAAATGGGCCTTAGGAGGGGGGTCAGGGGTTCAAGGGGTCGAAGGGGGGGGGGAGGGGTCAAAAATGGACCTTAGAGGAGGATAGGTCTCAGAGGCCGTAGGGGGGGGGGGGGTGACCCCCCCCCTACCACCCCCCCTTCGGTGACCTATGGTCCGGACCCCCTGGCTTTTCTAATTTTTTAGCAAAATTTTTTTAACTCAATAATTTAAGTGTTTTTAGGTCTAATATTGAATTTTATTGTACTAAACCCGCCTATTTAGGCCTAAAAAGTGTATTTAAACACTGTTTTAACAAAAAAAACGTGTTTTTTACAGTAAATAAAAAAATATACTTCCAAATTGGTCGGGAGGGGGTGTGGGGGATCAGACTCGCTAGGGGAGGGGTCAGGCCGAACCGTTCTCGAGCTTGGGGGGGAGATGCATAGATGAGAAAGGGGGAGCAGGGTGGGGTCCACCGCCCCTAAACTCGAAATTTTGGGACCCCTCCCCCCCTCTAGACAAAAATCTAGGGGGCCCTCCCTCTCCCCAAATTTCCGAATTTTTTACCCCTGACCCCCTCTAGAATTTGAAATCTGACCCCCCCTTCCCCCTCGGGAAATTTTTAGGTACTTTTTTATACTAAATTTTCTTACAAAAGCGTGAATTTTCATTACATATTCATGCTTTTACACCCTTTTTATACCAGAATATCGCTTTTTATTCAATAAAATGTAGCATTATCCTATAAAAAGAACAATTATTAAAGTTATTATGGTTTAAAACTGTTTTGCTTTTGACACCGGACCCTACCTGACCCCCCTCTAGATTTCAAAATCTCGCACCACGGGTAGACCCCCCTAAAACGCTAGGGGGGGGGCTCCGAACCCCCCTGGGACCCCGCTCTTTCAAAATTCGATTTACCCCGGGTAACCACCCTCCCTAGCTTCCCCGACCGTTCTCATCTATGGGGAAGGGGGAGGGCCCTTAGATTTTTTCTAGGGGGGGGTCCAACATTTTGGTTCTAGGGGGGTGTTGAGTCTACCTCTCTGCCCCCCCCCCCCAAAAAAACAACTATGATCAACCCTCCTAGAGCTAAAAATTCGGACCCTTTTTTAGAAAAAATTCAGGGCCTCCCCCTACTTTCAAAGCTCGAGAGCAGTGCGGCCTAGCCTAGCCCCCTCTTCTCTCTAGCGAAGACCCCCTTTTCTCCAGCCAATTTACAATTATAATTTTATATTAATTATTACTAGTTTATATTATATAATCAAATAAAAACACGGTTTCTTTAAGTAAAAAGCGTAAAACGATATTTTTTTTTAGTAAAACACGCTTTTTAGACCTGAACAAGCAGTTTTAATCTATAAAATTAAGTATTAAACCTTAAAACACTTAAAATTATTTCTTTAAAAAAAAATTTTGTTAAAAATCGCACCCCCTAGGACCAGACCAACCCTCCTATCCCCCAATATAAATTCGGTCACTTCACTTCTGATCGACTCCTCCTAAAAATCTGACCGTTACGGCCACCCCCTCTAAAAAATTGTTGCTTTCCGCTAGGCTTGGAGGAGCCCCCCTAGCGGAACCGACCAAAAATATCTATAACCACAACACCAGCAATTTTCAGGGAATTTTTTTCTTTTTTGAAACTATAATATGAAAGATCTTCAGAGCGAAATAAAACGAGTCAGTGGTTACTATATAAAATACTTCTTCAATTATGCTATGCTATTTTTATTACGTTACAAACAATTGATATAATTTATCATACCTGTGCACGGTCTGTAAATGCCCTCCCCCCGCTTTATTGGAGGATTGGCCCCCCGTTTTATTGCCCCTCCCCCCTCGCCAAAAAATAAAAAAGTATCCTAAAATTATGACGTCATTTTTAAGCTATGATCACGCCATCATGATGATATTTTTGCAGTTTTAGCCTATTTCAATGTATTTTAAGCCATTTTTGAACTAATTTTTACTTATTTTCGCTTTTTTGTCCTTTTTCCATCTTTTTTCTCTTTTTTTTTCTTTCTCACCTACTTGCCACCCCATAATAAAATCCCCGAGGGGGAGGTACAGTGCACTGCACAGGTCTGATTTATATTATATATAAAAATGTCACCAACAAAAAAACAGCAAAAACTCATTTTGCAAGATGTATACAAATCACTCCATTTTTTCTGGTTGTATTCATACATGAGCATGGGCCGGTAAGCTTGGGGGTGGCTACCTTGTGTAAATGACGCTTTGATTGCTAGGAGGGGGGTTCGGGGGGGCGGTTCGTAACCCCTAGCTTTTTAGGGGGGTCGACCCGGGGTAGGCCAGTTTGAATTCTAGAGGGGGTCACGAGGGGTCCAGTTTTCAAACAAAGTTATTTTAAATCATCTATTCAAGTTTTTATCGCTAATATAAAATTTTATACACCAAAAAGCTTGTTATGTATAAAAAGAGTACAAAAGTACTGTTTTACACTACAAAAACGTGTTTGTTATGACAGTAAATTTTGACCTAGATTTGTACCCAAAGCTTGGCTCAGAAGGGGGGGGGGAAAGGAGGTGGATTAAGAATTCCAGAGGGGGGTTCGAAATTAGAAATTGGGGGGGTAGAAGGGAGGGCCCAGATTTTTTTTAGAAGGGGGAGGTCCGAAATTTCGAGACTAGAGGGTGTGGACCAAACTCTACCCTCCTATGCTCATACATTGTTGTATTGCTTTGTTTTATTATAATTAATTTGTTTATAATTGTTTTTCTTCAAAACAGCCCGAAAAGAATCTGGATTGATGATTCCATGACTCCTTGCTGCTCTAGAGCTAAAAGGCAAAGTCCAATCTAAGCCCTACAATGCGCCAGTTAAAACAATTTCTATCTTTATCTCATACCAGATGCCTTCTAAGAGGAAACAGTTCTGACTTGAGCTGAGCACAGTAGATGACGGGGGTGGGTGATCGTGTCGTAATAGTCCTTATGCTTAGTTCTGCAACGGTTAGTTCTAGTTGTCGTGTACAAATTACACCACACACCGCGTTGTATTTCATTGAATGTTTAACGAACAGCTTGGAAATTAAAGTCTTGATTCCTTCAAAAAAACCAATCTTGAATCCCTCCGTCACTACACAACACACTACAGATCGTGGCTCCAACCTCTTACATTCCTCTATCTAACCCTTCAAAAACGGGACGAAACGCCTGAGTCCTAATTTCCTGGAAGAAACAGCTTCGCCATCCCCACTTCCGCTCTCCATCTCCTTTACCAGCTCTTCCTCCAATTGCAGTTTGAGCGGAGAGGGACGGCGGGCGAATTCCTGGTTCTGAAGCTTGATGCAGGCTTCGTTAAGGTCCAAGCCTACCCACTCTGCCTCCTCCAGAGGAATGCGGAATGGAGCGTATTTCTCCAGGATTTCCGTCGTTCGTCTGTCGGTCTGGGCGTCGGTTCGTTGACTGTCGTAAGTGTGGGAGCTGGTGGTGTTGGATTCGGAGTCAGAGTGGTCACCACTTTCAATCGGGTTGTCCTCCTTGAGACTAATGGGGCAGTAGGTTTATACAACAACGTTTTAAGCCAATACTCCCTGCGGTTATTTTGTTTCTTTTTTAATCCCTAAGTACTAAGTCTTTACAATTAAATCAGTTGATAATCTGACAAAAAAATTCAAGTGGTTAGATTTCAAAGACAAAAAATTCTAGACTAATTAATTTCTGGTAATTAGGTTCAGTAACACAAAAATTAAAGCATTATAGCTGCGACTGCGATTATCAGTTACCTAGCTAGTTATTAATTTACACAATGTTGGTCCATCGTCCGAGTGACGAAACAAAATCTTAAAAAAATTACTTAGTCTACGGTAGAATATATTATAAACCTTCGCTAATATTCAAGACAAAAAATCTCAGAAGTGGTTCAAGAGTTTGACCCCACAAAAACGGCGTTTTTAAACAATTCTGTGCGTGAAAAATTTCTCAATGAGTATAAAGATTTACGTTACAAATTATACACTCAAAGAAAGCCGCTATTTTCTTTGATTTGATACCTTGATCGTTAAGATTAGTGCAGTATTTGTCAAAATATTGCGTTTCCCGTACAAAAAAACCAGCATTTCTTTCGTTAAAAACAGCAAACATCGGCAGTGATTTTATGAAGTTTGCCCAACCTTTTTTGCCGTCACTTCGTGTTTTTAGTGAAAAAATCGAGGATTTTTTGTACGAGAAACGCAATATCTCGACAAATACTGAACCAATTTTAACGATCAAGGTATCAAATCAAAGTAGAAAGTTGCCGCTTTCTTTGAGTGTATAATTTGTAACTTAAATCGTTATATCCATTTAGCAATTCTTCACGTACATAATTGTAAAAAAATGCCATTTTTAGGGATTCATAACTCCTGAACCACTGGAAATATTTTGTTGAAAAATTTTTTGTGGGCTATTGGCTTAGGCTTAGGGGTAAGGTTTACAAGAAATTATCAAAATCGAAGACAAAAAGTTTGACTCCGCACCACACCTTCAAGCAATAATTTTTAAACCTAGACGCAGTACTAAAAACGTTAAAGAGCAGTATATAAATGCATAAAAATCTGTTTTATTTAAAAGATTTCAATTTTAAATTGGCTAGCTATAGCTTAATTATCTTATTTTATTATCTTGTAAATGTATAAATGTATCATTGTTTTTATTAGGGTAATTGATTTAAATTCGGCCAGCCTTAATTTCAGACACTGACTATTGTGCTTTCCACACAGAAATTGATGTAAACAACTACATAAATACATCAAGAAGATAATTTTACGATTTATCTAGAAATACACAGTTTAATACATAACTTTAAGCTTGGCAAAAATAACAAACGGTGACCAAAATTAGTGCTGGTCTAATTTACGTTAGTTACCTACTTCCACCAAAAATATATAATATACCGAAAAAATGTGCAACTCCTATATAGAAAAAGTAAGTCAAAGTAGGCCATTATAATGAGCCTCTCCATTTAAATGGCACTCTCCATTATAATGGCATAGTAGTCATTTAAATTCAGCGAATTAAAATGGAGAGGAAGCTATTACAATAGCCATTTTTTTTATTTAATTTCACTTCATATCATGGGCGTAGCTAGAATTTTGGAAAGGGGGGTCTAACCCTGAACAAAATTTCCGAAAGGGGGAAGGGGGTCCAAATTTTAAACGTTATAAAAGGGCTAAAAAAAATTTTCGCGCTTCGCGCGGAGTGTTTATTGCCTTGTTTATGTCACATACTTCATTATTTTCTTATTATTCAATAAAAATAAGTCCATAAAAGAAAAAATTTTTTACAAACAATTTGATACTTTAAAATTTTCGATTTCAAAAACATTAAAAACCTAAAAGTAAAAACCTAAAAACATTAAAATGAGTACATTAAATTACAGCTGAGCAATGCAAAGTGCGAGAAAATGTTTTTAAAATTACTTCTCCTAACCTTTAAATTTTTAATACCACTATATAACAATCTAAAGGGGGGTCTAACGTGGTGGTATTAAGATAACAAAACAAAGTGGTATTAAGATTACAAAACAAAGTAACACAAATTCGGAATTAAAGCTCAATTAAAACACTAAGAATTGGGTGGGTCCAGCGTGGTCATACCAAGATTACAAAACAAAGTAACACAAATTTGGAAGTGGAGACTATATAATCAATCAAGCGCTGAGTGCAACGAAGCGCGAGAAAATTTTTAAAAAATGGCCGTTCTAAACCCCCAAATTTTTATCCTTGGCGACCCAAAGGGGGGTCTAACCCCAAATTTTTACCTTTTCCGACCCAAAAGGGGGGTCTAGACCATACATGGGCAAGTTGGTCCGGAGTGGGGGGGTTAAACCCCAAATTGGGGGCATAGGTGTTTTTGGTCGGGTCGGGGGGGCGGGGGGGGGGGGTCCACCCCAGGGTGCAAGGGCAAAATTTTTTAGGGGGGGGGGTCCGGACCCCCTGGCTTTTAAGGGGGGGTCCACCCCGGATGCGAGATTTCAAATTTAGGGGGGGTCAGGGGGGTCCAATTCCTTCAAAATTTTTTTAACTCAATTTAAGTGTTTTTAGGTTTAATATTGAATTTTATGTACTAAAACCGTCTATTTAGGCCTAAAAAGTGTATT
>JASAMX010017260.1:0-10000 GCA_030248175.1 Microlaimidae sp. YZB2_3
AGTTTTGACCACTTGGACTAAAAGTCGCATATCATTATAAATATTAACTTTTGGCCGATAAAAGTGGAATGCTATAAAAAGTTAAGAATCTGTGCTATCCAGTGGTTATAAAAACATCACCGAAAAGTTTGTCCAGTTCGCAACAGATGTGCATGGATTCTACCGCTGAAAACCACAATAAGGCCTTTTAAAAAAAATTGATTTGTTATTTTTGGGCGAAATTTTATAATAAATTAGGGTAATGTAGGGGGCAACTTTCAGAGGTGGTTTGGGTTCAAAATGATCTCAGGATTTTTTTTAAATTGCAAAAAAGACTTTTTTTACAAAAATATATAGTAAAAAAATCCTGAAGTGCTTTTTTATTCGTTTATAATAAAAAAAATGGTAAAAGCCTATATCTAACTATTTCCAAACTTTCGTTTAAAAATAACCTATCAATTTTTTTTAATTTTCATTTAATTTTCCTTTAATTGACGCCGAGAAACTACATTTTGAACCATTCCTTTAAAAGCTCCTTTTAATTGAAAATCCCAGAGGACCCCGTAGGGGGCAGTGGTTAGTACATAGCCCTCGGATAATCGGATCCATGGGTTCGAGTAGTCGATCGACCATATTTTTAACGCCGAAAAAATTTTTTTTTATTTTTTAGCTTTTTAATTTAAATATTTAATTTAATTTAATTTATTTAAGATACGCTAAATAGAAAATGGAAAAATAGAATATTTTTGGTAATAAACTTTATTAATGTTTTGTATTTTTGACATGTATTTTATTGATGTTATTTGATGATTGTGGACGATAACATTTTTTTACAGAAAAATGAATGTCAAAAATTGAATCAGCAGGTCAAACTACGCATAGTAAGATGTAATTCAAAAAGATCTGTCGTCAAAAAAAAACTGTGAAGTTCTACCTTAAAACAATATCTTCGCAATATTTCGACGTGTTTTTTCGAATCAGAAAAATTAAAATATTTCTGGAAACATAATTTTCTAAACATAGTATTTTTTGTAAACATGGTGATAGTATTTTTCTAAACATAATATTTTTTGAGCACTAAAGTTAAACAAGAAGCAATGCAACAGTCTCATTTCTTTAGATTCCAGAAACGCATAATAGTTGTGTGTTTATTTACACAATTATTTGTAGGTTGTATGACTTGAACGAATTTGCTTTTTTTACAGTTGTTTTTAAAACATCACGGCGGTTTTAACACAAAAACTAAACAATTAAAATTTAAAATAAACTTCAGTTTAATGCCTACGTATAATCATGATTATATTTCCATCAATACCTAAGGTGACGAAAAATTTTACCTTTAAAATTTTGATTCCCGAAGCATACAACACCAAAAAGAAGACATAGCATTCCAAACAAGAGTAGAGACGATGACATGTTGAAGTTCCTTTCTGAAAAATTATCTGGTCAAATAAAAAACACTACCCCAATAAACAAAAACTAAATTTACTAGCCAGATATTTATCTACCACGCAATTTATATATATATATATATATATATATATATATATATATATATATATATATATATATATATATATCGTTGGCCAAAAAGGTCCATGTCCAGTATCTTCCCCCGGCCAAACCAGCCATAAAAATAATAATTACCCTGCAACCTGGCCACCCCGCTCAAAGCGGTGGACCTTGCCACGCCGACTCTGCCACGTCAATTCAGCCAAAACCTGGCTACTGGCCAACCCGGATATTCTTGTCAACCCAACCTGGCCATCCAGGCCACCAGTTGTAGTTTTTGTTTAGACTTTGTTAAGGTGATGCTACGGCTTAGGCTGACAATTTAGGCTTAAGCTTATGGCTTAGGTTTATGGCTTAGGCTTGGATTAGTTTTAGGCTTAAGCTTAGGCTTATCGATTATCCAAACCGGTTAGGCTTAGGGTTAGGCTTAAAAGTGGGCAGCCTTTCGGATTTCGGAGGGTTATACCCAACCCCCGAAATGGAAGGTGTCCTAAAAATTGGAGGGTGTCCCAAAATTTTTTGGGGGTATATCCCAAATACCCCATTTTTAGCGTTTTTAGTACTGGGAACTCCCAAATTTTAGGGGGGTGTTCCGGGTACCCCCAAATTTTAGGGAGGGGGTGTGTTAGCCGTTTCGAGATTTTTGGGTACGTATAACCACCCAACCCCTCCCCTGCCACACTATGTTCAAGCTTAAGATTCAGGTTTAGGCTTATGGCTTAGCCTGCTGGGCTTAGGGTTAAGCTAATGATTAAGCTTTAGGCTTAGGTTTATGTCCAATCGTCAACTCAGCTACCGTTCAATCCAGCCATTGACCAACGCGGTCACCGGCCAACCAGTCCACAAGAAATCCTAAAAAAACATGCTTTTCCTAACCGGGGGATGCTTTAAATTGACTCACACGTTACAAAAATACGTGATATTGTTTCAATATTATGTTAATTTATCAATTTCAAAAAAAGTTGGATAAAACTTGTTTAATTAATGGCGAAGATTGATTTTGGGGCGGGACCACAGACAAAAATTTTTCTTGCTAGGTAGGTCTACAGTTTAGGTCTATACCGGAAAATATACCATATACACCAGAAAAATGTTTAGGTTTATACCAGAAAATATACCATATATACCAGAAAAATGTTTAGGTCAGTGATTATATACCAGAAAAATTGGTTATGAATCAGTAATATTTGTTAATACTACAGAAGCATAAAAAATTAGAAATGACATAATATGGTATAAATATAGTGAACGAGATAAACGTTATATGCAAATTTTTTTTCACTGTTTTCCTTAATACGTTTTGTACTACTATCAATAATCACTGAAAAAAATGTGATCATAGGTATGACAGTTTTATGTTAGTTAATTTGGTGTGTATGTTTGATTTACTCAAAATTTTTTCCAGACTAAAAATTGACCAATAAATTTTACAATCCTATGTACAAATAGCAGTGTTAGATTGTTTTTATTGGTGATTATTTTTTATGCAGTTATTCTAATTAATCAAATTTTGAAACAAAAATATTGTGATTTTATTTGCGGGAAAAAACACGTATTTGTTTCTTACTAGTAAAAAAAGGTGGAGCGAAAACCGTAATGTTTTATTGAATTTATTTTTAAAAAAATTATTAACCCGTTACCGTGATTGCCTTTACCTCGGTTACAACCATACATGGGCACGGGTGGAGGTTCGGGGGTTAACCCACAAATTTTGAGAAGGGGGTTTAACCCTCCACTTAGAAGTGCGGAGGGGAGAAAAGGTAAACGCCCCCCCCCAATTTTGGAAAAATGAGGAAAAAATGTCCTTTAAAATGACTTCTAAACTGCATCCAAACTTAAGTTTTGAAGTCAAAATTAATGTTTTAAGCAATAAAAAGCTCAAAAATGCTATAAAAAAGGCTTCTTGACCTAAAATTAGCGTTTTTTACCTATTTTTTTTTCAAAATCGAAAAACGATATGGGTAAAATGCACTCCAAAAAAAACGATATGGGTATTTTGCGTTTCTCGGATTTTAACCCCCCTAATTTGGGGTTTAACCCCCCACTCCGGGCCAACTTGCTCATGTCTGGTTACAACCGTGAAACCTTGGTATGACCTATGTCGTACTTCCGTCATACATAATTTTTTTGCGCGAGTAGTTCCCAGTGAGCGAGCAAAGTTAAAGCTGTACGGTAGCAGTATGCAGATTTCTTTCACAAATACAGTGTATTACGTAGGATATTTCATTTTGCCAAATTTACGACATAGGTCCAAGTACGACTTTACGACTAGGTCCAGGTACGACTAGGTCCAAATTTACAACCAAAGTACGACCTAGGTCATGCGTAGAGTTTACCACGGTAAGGTTTACGTACGACATTTGTCATACGAAAATACCACCACCGTGAGACGAAGGTATTACGGTTGTAACGGGCGGAAAAGCCATCACGGGAACGGGTTAAGAGGAGTCGTTCGAAACAGCAGCTGACTAAAAATTGTCTGTAAATTCCTGTTAATCTAACAAAACGTTATTAATTTAAAAAAAGAGTTTTAGCTAATAAAACAAAAGCTCTATTGTCGTTCCTAATAAATAACCTGATAACTATACGGTACAGGGTCGTTAGAGCCACAAGCAGAGAACTTAGAGCCATCAAAAATTTTTGGGAACTTGAAGCAACGAGCAATAGGAACTAGGAGCCTTTAAGAGAAAATTAGTTTGGGCTTAGATTTAGGTTTCGCTTAGGCTTAGGTAAACGTTTTAGCGATTTTTACTTTTGGCTCTAAGTTTCCGACTTAGGGCTCCATGTTCTTCACCTACGGCTCCAAGTTCCAGCTCCAACTTCCCAAGGCTCCATCGACCCGAAATCAACTATACGCTAAAACGTTGATATAAAAATATACTATATTAGAATTAAATAAAAAAAGGTATTTAAAATAAAATGTCACAAGGTTGCATTAAAGTTTTGTCCAGAAATAAACAAAACTGCGGACAAAAACCGAATATGATTAAATTAAAAATTCCTCCATTTCCTCGGTAAAAGACTGCAATGTTTGTAAATATTGGGAAAAATACCTATGCATAAGTTTTCGTTCTAAAGTTTATAAAGTCCTTAACCTAGAAATCCTACAATGCGGGCTCAAATGAACAAAATTTTAATTTAAGAAAATAGAAACCACGTGGATCACTGTTAATTACTTTATTTATTGAGCGCTGTAAAATCGTCATTTTAATTGCAAAAAGACCGAATTTATTAGCGGTCAACCCAAAAAAAAAACTTCAAAGAAAACTGTTATCAAATGGACAAAATTAGTCTTAGACAAAAGTTTATTCTGGCGTTTCTCGCAGTTGTTTTATCATCGATTGGTTTATGATCTTAATATTTTACAGTAAAATTCATGTAACGAGAAAAATCGTTTAAAATTTTCATTAACAGAAAACATATTTGATTTATCTGTTGCATTTTGCAGCAAAAATTACCTAAATAATTATAGTTAGCTGTAATATAATCTACTTTGACTTTGACTTCAATTCCTTAATTCACTATTAATCGCACTGCCAGATTCATTAGCGTTTTTAATTTTAAACGTTATACACTCTTAAAATAATCTAAAATTTAAATCTTTTTATTTAAACATTTAGAATAGTTTTTAAACTAGCTCAGAAAAATGAAAATAAAAAATAGAACAAGAAAAAGGGGAAAATTCACCCCGGGCGTATTTTAAACAAAAAATGATTCAAAATCAGGCTTGAGCTGTGCTTACTGACTAAATATGATAATGATTTTTTTTATTCGGTGGACATTCACATAACTAAATTTTAGTTCATCTATAAACACATTGTGGTTAAACCCCTCATCTTTTTATTTAACATGTAAGTAGAGCCGGGATCTTATTTAACATGTAAGTAGAGCCGGGATCTAGCACGGTAATTACTACAAAGCCGCAGATCAACATTTAATTACAGTAAATATCGTACAGTAAATACTTACGTAATAAGCGGTTTAACTACGACGCGTCAATAATTGAATTTGGATGGAATGGCAATTATAAAAGTCATACTGAGAGCAATCTTTGAAAATGGCAAAATTGACACTTTTAAAGTTAAAGGATTGTATGTGGATGTGTAATAAGTAACTATAAACTTAAGAAAGTCAAAATTGTCATTAAATTGTCAAAAATTGCTCTCAGCATTATTGTTTTGATTTTTGATCAGCTCAATTGTCATTTCATCTGAGCATAAAAAAACTAAAAATTGTTGTGTAATTGGTTCACCGAATTAACATAAAATCGTTATCATATGGTGTACAGGTTTTAATCAATTAGCAAAAGCACAAACCAGATGCTAATTTATTGTATTCTGCCTTAAACTAGTCTACATCTTTTCTGTCTAAAAATACGCACGGGGAAAATCGCCTTTTTTCCTGCTTTATTCTTAGAGTAGATTTCAGTGCTAAAGATGAATTCTATCAGGGTGAAAATGACTAGGTGGTAAATTAACCACTCGTTCTTCAAGAAAATATCACGTGGAGAGAAACACTTGACGCAACTTAATAATTATTGGTTACATCATTTTTAAAAACTTTTTTTATTATCTTGATTCTCAAGCGTTCATTCTTTAATTCTTCCTGGCTGGAAGCGGTTACGCCCTGAATTTCAGCCTGAAGGATTTTAGCTTTAATATACCATTTTGTTGTTGAATTTTAAAAAATAACCTAATAAATTAAAATCTTAATTAAACAACAACATAACCTTTTAATAATTTCGTTGATCAATAATAAAAAACAAACACTATGTTGATCAATAATAAAAAACAAACACCAAACTAAATAAATCGCTCATAATACGCAACTTTTTCAATTTTCTGCCCTTTTCAGTAAGCCCGTGTTTATTTCATATTATTCAGTAACAAAAAAGAAATATAGATTACAAAATACGATCGTCGAATCTAGAATAGAGACAACTCTTAATACCGCAATTTATTCACTTCTTTAATTATTGCCCTGTGGCGCTCCTGCCCTTCCCATGATATATCCGTATCAACCAATATCTGTCAAAGTTGTGTCGCAGTGGCAAAATGTAATTTATATTTTCAGACGCACCAGGCACACAGGAATATTCAGGCGCGTCAGAAACGAGCTTAAGCCTACGCGTTCCTAAGCCTAAGCGAAGCCTAAAAACAAAGTAAGCTTTCTCTGCGCAGCTATTTAATAAAGTTTAGGTCATTTTTTAGGCTTTGGAACGCGTAGGCTTATGCTCGTTCTTGACGTGCCTGACGCGCCTGACGTTCGCCTGTGCGCCTGAAAATATAAATTACCTGGCAAAAAGAACGTCTTGCGTACTGAAGGTCCTGGATCGAGTCCCGACTGAAACACGCCTCATTATGTGTGATAATATTAGTTGTTTATTAATATTGTTGTAATGTAGTTTTTGCGCAGTTAATGCCGAGTAACATCGGCCTTGCGTATCTTACTTAATGCAAAATAAATAAGGTTTTTTAAAACTTTTTAACCTAAGAAGAACCCGGTGTCAGCAATACGGCTGACAAATAATTTTTACTGTATTTTTCAAATTCATTTGTTAATTTTTTTCAAAACTCAACCCTTTTATGATATTCCCTGGATTGTAAGTTTTGCAATGATACCTAATTTAGTCTAATTTGTTTTTTGATTGTGCAGAAGGATCTCTTCCCCTTTGGTAAAAATACGTTGTCTAGCCTAAAGATGCATACGTTCATTTTCATTAATTTCAACTCTTTTACGTTATTCCTTAAATTATAAGCTTTCCAAAGATATTTCATTTAGACAAATTTTTTGTGGTTGCGGAGAATATACCCCATTTGGTGAAAATGCGTTGTCCAGCACAAAGGTGTACATGTCATTTTTTTCAAACATTCAATCCCTTTATGATATTCCCTGGACTGCAAGCTTTCCAATAATATCTCATTTAGCCTTATCCGTTTTGTGGAAGGGTTGCTTCCTCCTTCCATCAAATACAAATATAATGTCCATTATAAAGCTTTCCATGTTATTTTTTTTAATTTCCACTCGTTTACGACAGTCTCCAAAATATAAGATTCTTCATGTAGCGGAATCTAACTAAAAGATTTCTCATGTAGCTTAATCTTATTTGTGGTTAAAAAGAAAAGTTCACGTCAGGATTTAGGAACTCTTAAAATGTCATATAGTATTCGTGATCACGTCATATATGTTTTTCTCTGTAGAAATGGTGTGGGAGGAGCTGTTTTAGCCAATTAGCGCTTGGGAAAAAATTGATCTCTAATAAATGAGAGATCTCTATTTTTTTCCTAAGCGCTAATTGGCTAAAAGTGATTCTATAACGTCATAACTCTGTGAAGATATTTAACACTGAACAACTTTCATTTAAATGGGTGGATTTTTACCATCGTGTTTAACCCTTTTTTAGTAAAAAAAACTTTGTCCAGCATTAAGATGTTCATGTAATGTTTTAAAAAAAACCGGATATTCTGGCTCTAAATTGACTAATAACTCTTACCAATTAGTTTGAGCCAATTCAAAGACAAAAAATTTTAAGTTCCAAAATCCACAGGGTTCAGCGTTATTTTATTTTTTTTTTGAAATATCAACCCCATTACGACACTCTTCAGACAAAAAGCTTTTCAATAATAGGTACATCATTTAAAATTAATTCGTTAGATGGTTATAAGGAGTTTGGGAACACACAGACAGACAGACACACACAAGTTACGTTTATTTATATAAAAATCGCCGTCTAATTTCGTCCATATATTGTTAAGCAACCGGGTGATAATGAACTGAGCTAATTTGATCATAGAACGAGTTAATTCAAAAGAATATTTTTTTTTTTGTTTATTTTTCAGTTTGTTTGTACATTTGATCAAAACGTTTAGCAAAACTCTACATTTGAGTTCAAAACTCCAACAAAAAGCGTTAAGACACTTAAAACTATAGGTATTAGGATATTAGGCACAGGCAGGTGGGTCGGGTCCTTCAAATAGTTCAAATCAAATTATTTTAACTATTTGGCCGAATCGGGCCCCCCGAAAAAAAAATAGGGAATTGGGTCCCCCGCAAAGTGAAAGGGATCCCCCACATAGTGAATCGGGTCCCCCACAGAGGGAATCGGGTCCCCTCAAAGAAAACGTAAACAGTAAGTTATTCACAAATAACGTTGACAATGTTTTGCTGTTTATAACATAATAACAAGAATTTATATGTAACAGTAAAGAATGTAAGACTAAGAAAACGTGTTTAAGATAACAAATCAATTTCATACTGCGCAATCGCAGAAATATTTCTGTTTTAAGTTTAAACTGAAGAAATACAGTTTTCTATAAAGATCATGATACAAAAAGCGGAAAAAACGAGTGAATATGACTGTATATATAGTCCATTAGTACCGCAGTAGGTGTACAATAATACGTAAAATGCAGTGCAAACAAAAAAAGAGTTCGTGTATTCACTAATCTTTTGAGTGTTTTGTAGTATGTTATGTACGTATTTCTCTGTTCATTATTATATGACATTGTTTGAATTGGCAACGTTACTGTCGGTTATAGTTTATGTGCTGCTGCAAAAAATATAATTGAAATAAGTATTTGAATGAAAAATTTGAAGTTATTAACAGTGGGAATTGAATGCAACTGTAAGGTGAGTTATAAAAATTCAGCTACTTTTAAGTTTTATAAGAACTGATTTCGCAAAAGCGTATGTACAAGAATACAAAATATGGAAGAATATAAACACTCTATACAAAATTGGACTATTATGTGTGTCGCTGTCGCATATGGGTATTTTCGGCTTTTGTGGTCAGTAACTGCTTATATATTTTTTTCTACCCAATTATCCATAAACTTGGTTTTTTTGTTATTATCTTCATTGCTGTATTTCAGAAAATATAAAAGGGAAGAATATGGTGCTCTGTAAGATATTTAATACTATACGTGATGCCGAATAGTTGTCACAATTTAAATTACTAATGCCATAAGTTTTATTTGAAGGTCAAATATTAAAGCGAAATCAGAAAATATTTCGTAAAAAAGTGTTTTAAAAGGAGAATAAAACATTAAAGTAGCCGAATTTAAGTGATTGACTATTACATTGATTACCACTAAGACACGTTGCGAATTCTAGTACTATTATATTAAAAGGGAATGTGGCATTTCATTAAATTATATTTGTATCAAGATAGAATGCATAGTGTGAAGAATTACCCGTTTATATGTTGTGTTCAGATGTTTGCGTGGTTCAAATCAGGTTCAAATTTGTGAAACCAGTTTATGTTAATATTCCAAATTTTATTTGGTTGCGACCACACATTTACATTAACTGGTTAGAAATTCCCACCTTCATTTTGGAACATGCACATATGAACAAAACAAAGCGGTCACACATTCTGGGCTAATATACCAAATTTTACATTTTGTCATATTTTTGTGTTATATTTAAGAGTGTTTCTTTGATGTTTTACATTTTAAAATTTATTAAGTGTTTATTTCCCGATGGTTCTTAATAAAAATTAAAAGCAACA
>JASAMX010017261.1:0-60417 GCA_030248175.1 Microlaimidae sp. YZB2_3
AAAGGTTTTGTTGATTTCGATGACGCCATCAACAACGGTTAACCGCGCAGTGACTTAACCCATTTAATATAAGGGAAAGAGCGCTCCGCGCTCTTCCCTGATTCAAAGTTTTATTTATTAAAAAATAATAATAAGCGTCGGTGGCGCGGGAGCGCCACGCGCCGGTAATCATCGGTGGTGCGGGGTGCCAACTGCAATTTAACCCACGGCACCGCGCCAACTATACTTAGAGAACGTGAGTAAATTTTGTTATTCATGTTCATCATCTTATTATTATTATTATTATTTTTACTTTAAAAATTATAATTGCAATCATAGGCGCACGGCAACGCGCAAACAATATTTAGATAACGTAGTAAAACTTTGTCTGTAGCACATATGCACCTCAATAACTATAAATAAACAACGATGGTTAATTTTGTAATTAAAATTCAACTTCTTCTAATTATTTTTTATTTAAAAAAGTTTATCTCGGCAACGGAATGATTATAAACATATGTCATTGCGCAGCTAAAATTATAGTTTATTAGGCTATTTTTTTAATTTAATTCAAAAAAAAAGAGTAGACTTGCCTTAAAAAATGCTCAAAGAATAGAGCAGGAAAAAGGGGCAATTTTCCCCGGGCGTATGTTTAGACAGAAAAGATGTGGACTAGGCTGAGATGGAACATTATGATGACTATAGGAAATTTGCATTGGTTTGGCCAGCTGTTCACTAAATAAAAATTTCTACGATATGATAATGATTTGTTTATACATTGATCTCTTCACACAGCACTGGTGCCTTTTTTTTTGTTTGATGAAATGTCAATTGAAAAAATCATACTCACAGCAATCTTTACAAGCGCGAAATCGCCACTTTTTCAAATTTATAGTTGTTTCTTAACATACAAATATAACCTTCTAATTGAAAAAGTGGCGATTTCGCGCTTGTCAAAGATTGCTGTGAGTATGATTTTTTCAATTGACATTTCATCAAACTAAAAAAAATGCAACAGTGCTGTGTGACTAGATCAATGTATAAACAAATCATTATCATATCGTAGAAATTTTTATTTAGTGAGCAGCTGGCCAAACCAAATGCAAATTTCCTATAGTCCACATAATGTCCATCTCAGACTAGTCTACATCTTTTCTGTCTAAACATACGCCCGGGGAAAAATCGCCCCTTTTTCCTGCTCTATTCTTAGAGCATTTTTCAAGGCTAGTAATAATAATAAGATGATGAACATGAATTACAAAATTTACTCACGTTCTCTAAGTATAGTTGGCGCGGTGCCGTGGGTTAAATTGCAGTTGGCACCCCGCACCACCGATGATTACCGTCGCGTGGCGCTCCCGCGCCACCGACGCTTATTATTATTTTTTAATAAATAAAACTTTGAATTAATTTTGTCATCAGTAATGCAAGAATTAAAAAAAGTACTCTGTTGTTTTTGCCGTTTTCCGCGCGGTTGAAGCAGATGGCGCTGGGAACTGGCGCCTTTTTTGCCACCAATTAAAACCGGTCTGCTATTTTTGTGCGGTTTTTATGAGGGGATGTTGGTTGTCTGCTCTGTACAATCCTTATTGTTGCCAAAAGGCTGTTATTGTGCGGTTGGGAGTTTTTATTTGTCTATTTTTCAATTTTTTATTTTGATCAATAAATAGATAACAAGGACCTAAATGAAAAAAGTGCTTCCTAAGAAAGTTGCGTAATTCCTTCTTCTTTCTAATGAGCCCATGTTTAGTTTTGATCAATCAGTAACGAATGAGGAATATCGTTTTTAAGAATGGAGCGTTGGAATAATAATAATAAGAAGAAGAAGAAGAAGAAGAAGAAGAAGAAGAAGGTTCTGAATTTCAAAATTTACCCACGTTCTCTAATTATGGTTGGCGCGGCGCCACGGGGCTAAATCGCCCCGTGGCGCTCCCGCGCCACCCATGAAAAAGCAGAACCTTTTTTTGTCACAAAACAGCACAGTAAAACTTTAGTTGTTTAACATAAATCAAAAATTTTTACATTAAAACTTTCATTAGATACTTAACATGGAACCCAATTACAGCATTTCAGGAATTTTGATTTAAAAAAATTTTGTACGTTTTGGGGATCAATTGCTGCCGAACTTAAACACATGGAATAAGTAGGTGGTGTGATATAACACTCACTACATTAAAATTGATAAAAAAATCAAATGGGTTGGGTTCTAAGCCAAATTTAAAGAAAGCATAACTGAGAATGGTAAGTTTTACAAGTCACCGCACCAAACGTTGTTAAAAAATCACAGCCAAAGCGCACAAAATGTAACATATATTTTTCTGGAAAAATTAAAAAAGTTTCTATGATTAATATAATTTCTTTGATTAATACTTTGTTTAAGATGCCCGAAGACAAAATCCAGAGCACTATTTTTGGATATTCAAAGTCTAAAATTTTTGATAACGTTTGCTCGTCTATTTTTATTGGATCAAGTACGAACGTTTTTAAAAGCCAAAGGACTATTCAAATTAGTACAAAATAAACTTAATTAGGAGGTGAAATTCATTGTAATCTGCTATACTTTATATGTTTATAAAAATTTTTTTTGAAACGTGTCTATAAACATACCCCTTTTAAAACATATCCACATTTTTAAAATGAAACACTCCGATTAATAAAAATAAATACATAATATCAGAAAGAAAAGTCAATTTTTATTGAGCCAATACAGTATGTCGTTTATTGCCGAATGGTTTTTTTTGCCCCAAATCATTTTAAAATCAAGCTAAGCGTGTTTTTAACAAAAAAAATTTAGCTTGAAAATGACAATAGTTCAGGGTTTTTTAGATTAATGTCAATCTATTAAATTTTTATCAATTCTGCGTTACAGTATTTTTTATCAACGAATTACATGAAACTACAGTATTAGGGAGTTCCAAACATTTACCACTCGCTGAGAGAAAAAAAACTTACGACAATTGAATCTATATTTTACAGCGCGTTGCAATTTATACATATTACCTCTTAAAGAATACCCAGTATTATCATACTTAAAAAAGTACTAAAATTTAAATCGACATTTTTATGTACTATATTATATACCATTCACAAATCCAATTTGACCCGTCGCATTTCTAATGTTTCAAGAAAAAAATATTTGAAACGTGATTGATAATCTGTTTTTTGCCAATTACACTTAAAAAGCAGACCTCTTCTAAAATATTTTGGTATTTTCTCGAAGCAAATAACATCTCCTATTTGGTATGGGCTATAAACTAGGGTATCAGCTTCAAAGAGGGGGCGTACATATAGGATTTGTAGGCCCGCAACAGAAAAAAAGGTTTATCGCTTTTAAAACAGCGCAGTATTAATGAGGCACGGAAGTACGCTCCACTGGCTAGTTTTGCACAATGACTGTTAAATTTTAGATTATTGTTAATTGTTACTTCCAAATCTTGAACATGGGCTGCATTTTCGATCTTGTTATTTTCTAGATAGTACGTGTTTTGCGGGATTATGAAATTTCTATGATAGTACACAATATTTTAATGTTGTTTTGTGTTTGTTTTGTCTCCAGTGACTGCTAGTCACTGGACCATTTACTAAAATTTTGTGGAGTCGTTTTTAAGTTCGTGTTATCTTGATTTTTTCGAATTTTATATATTTTACAATCGTCTGTATACATTTTAAACCCACAAAAACTTTAATACAATCAATAACGTCATTATCATTGTAAGTAGGGGGTGCCTTAAATTATGAAAAAAAGGTTTTTGCCTGCCTCCTACCTGCCTCCATCGGAAATTTTGCTGCCTCCTACCTGCCTCCACCCCGCCTCCTACCTGCCTCCGAGGCAGTTTTAGCTGCCTCCTAACTTGTATATGCTTCAACATAGGAGGCAGGGCCACCTGCCTCCTACCTTCCTCCGAAGTAGTTGCACCCGCCTCCTACCTGCCTCCACCCTGCCTCCATGCTGCCTCCAAGGCAGTTTTACCTGCCTCCTACCTGCCTCCAGTCTTCCGGAGGCAGGTTTAAGAGCCGTCCATACCGGGTTAATATAAAAAACAAAAAGGAGTGGACCAAGTACCCTTGAGGCAACCCAATACTACATGTATGGAGTTTGAATATTCGTCTCCTATTGATACAATTTATTAATGTTTAATTAAATATTATTGATTTTGATTAATATTTAATGATCCAAAACTAAATTAAATATTAAATTCGTAAACAATATTAAATGGAAATTTACTATTTTAATATTATTTTTACATCTTACGTTGTTATATATTGTTGAATTATTGATATTTACTGCAATTTATAGATAAGTTACATCATAAATTCCAAAAAATTATTTTAAACTTTTTAGATTTCTCCGTGAAATTGTTAAGATTCTCTCTAAATCTACTTACTAGATTTCCAAAAGCCTGTTTTTGAAATTTTGAACCAAGAAAATAATTTGTTCATTTTTTTAACAAAGTAATTTTTGAAAAAGCAAAAATAATAAGTAATTGGTTAAAAAGTAACAATCATTTGTTTAGATTACAATAATTTTTATAAGTTGTAAAGTAACAATACAATCCCGAGCAAAAATAAAGGTAGTTTTTGATGCCCGTCCTATAGCGATGTGATGACTAATCTGCACCTAGGCGCAATAAAGTAACCCGCGCTTTTGGGAAGGGAAATAAACAAAAGATCAAGGTTAGACACAGCCGCTCCCCTTTTTGTTTGCTCATGCGCCGGGCGTTTGAAGCCTTTAGAGGTATTATAGGATGGCTAACTTTTTAAACAGGAGATAAAAAGAGGGCGAACACTTAAAATTAGCTGCCCAAAACATGGATTATTAAATATTTTGTTTTTTACACACTAACAACTTTTTAATTTTAATTGTCAAAAATAGTTTAAATTTAGAATAATTAATAAAAGCTTAATTGTGCTGCTATTTTGCAATAAAGCCTGTTTTTTTAAACATTTGGTTGGAATCTTGTTGTTCACAAATAATTTTTTTATTAGAAAAGCATTTTGATAGGGCATCTAATTTTAATTATATCAAAGAATAAAATATCTAGGTTTGCTGAATTGGGGGGCATAAACGGTGCACAAAGGAAGCGGCCTAAAGTCCATTCGCGAATTTCTCCTTATATTACAAGTCTTCTAAACGCCTCTTATCACAACCGTTTAAGCGCTGTGCCAGCATTATGGCGGCATTATAGTGCGTTTAAAAACTACCTTTTTTTCAGCTCAGGACTGTAATTGTCTCGGTTCAAAAAATTACAAAGTAAATTTAGAGAGTTGTTCCATTGGCATGCAATTTTCAATTAAATTATTTTTAATTTTTATAGCATTTATAAGGTGTAAACTAAAATTTAACTAATAAATCAATCTTGCTAAATTTAGATTGCTTAAACGTGAAACATCCGTGATAAAATCGTCTATATAATTTCAATAGTCCACGATTAGCCACAAAATATCATATGGGATTTCTTTTTATATAAAAAACTAACTAACAATAAAATTGAATGTGAAATTTTCTTATAATCATCAGTAATCTACCCTTCCGCTTTGGTTAGAGCTCATAACAGTTGAGCCAGAAAATGAAGTTATCTTAAAAGCTTATTTAACTTTAAAATAGATTTAAAATTATATCTGTCTCATTTTTATTACTTTTTTAAAAATTTTTCAATCATTAAAAGCCGCTTATATTATTTATAAAATGTACTTATATGGCCGTCTTGTACTTATAGCAATTAAACTTATCAGTGATCTAGCAATTTAAAACTATCACTTCAACCGCAACCTAATCAGCCTATTTTTAATAATTTGCTTAAAGTTATTTGGAAAAATGATAATTTTACTCTCTATGATTTATGTTATTCATGAGGCTTATTATTTTTGTAGATTTTGTTGCTCATAATACACATTTTTAAGTCACACAAACGACAAACACATTGATGATTCACACGTTTTTGCTTTTAAATTTCAGGGTTTTTAATCGTATTATAATACTTTGTTTTAGTTTTTCAGTAACAAAATGGAAACCCTTGTTACTAGAAGCAGGGCATTACTTAGTCATTTGACATTCGGAACAACGGCCAGTAAAGGTTTATCCACCGATTACAACAAACCTCTGTTCATACCCGTCGGTCAAGATTCCTTCTCCGCCATAGGTAAAGCCATATCCACTAAAGTCACGTAGGGAATAATTGGCATACGGTTTGGTTGAAAAGAGCGTTCGCAACTGTCGAAGCACATTTTTTTGTTGGAAAACTGCACAAAAACTGCTGAACATACTGCTACTTAAATAAACATCGTACGGAACGACCAATCAGCTGCGTGTCAACAATGCTTATGCAAATTATTTCTTATGTGATTTTAGTCGATTAAGAATGCATAAGAGAAAATAATATCCCACTTTGTGTTTAATAATCTTCTAACTATACGTAAGATTATTCCTCGGTGTATGTTTTTTCTTATCTAACACATCTACTAGGATCTACTAGGACCTGTGAAATAATCTACATGATAAATTTTCTAAATAATACCGTTGATTATTCTGCATGTTAATCTCGAATTTTCAAACACCAAAAACTGCAAACTTTGATGAAATTTGTTTCACATGATGTTGTCAAATATTAAACATATTTTGTTGCATTCAACAAGAATACATAACAAAGAATGTATCACTGTGTATTAAATTTCTTCCCTATCCGTGCATCGCTTTGATAAAAAACAAAACCCACCCCACAGAAATTTGATGAAATTTGCATTCAACAAGAATACATAACAAATAATGTATCACTGTGTATTAAATTTCTTCCCTATCCGTGCATCGCTTTGACAGAAATTTAACCCCCCGGGGTCAAATTTGACCCCCGGGAGGTCAAATTAAATCTCCCGGGGGGGTCAACTTTGACCCCCTGGGGTCATAACCCCCAGGGGTCAAATTTGACCCTGGGGGGTTGGGGTCAAATTTGACTCTGGGGTGTTAAATTTCTGTTAAAGCGATGCACGGATAGGGAAGAAATTTAATACACAGTGATACATTCTTTGTTATGTATTTTTGATTCAACGTATAAATTAATTTACATTTTGAAACAAGATATATTTTGAATAATTTAAATTATGCGACAGTATTATGTAGTAGAGTTTGATCTAGGATTATATGTTCACAAGTTTTTTATTTCTCTATCACAAAAAAATCTACACGTGGTTTGCTTTTTTATTATTATTATTATTATTTATTTATTTCGTCATAAGACAGGAACATACTGAAGCAAGTTTACACCGCACTGTAGTGTATGACCCAATAAGCAAAACTGAATATATCTTTAATACTACTCAGTCATTTCCAACCTCAAAAGGATTCATGACTCCCTGAAATTGGTAACGAAAAGCAGCCAAAAACCTATTCATAACATAGAACATAGAACACTTGTTTATTACTTAGGACGACACTTGTTTAATTAGAACACTTGTTTATCACTTAGAACATCTGTTTAAATAGAATTAATTAAAACAGTTGGTTATCACACAGTCAGATATTTTTCGACTCTTAGGCATACTTGGCAAAACTCTTCGATTTAGGGTCATTAGATCCAAGAGAACGTGACAGCGCAACTTGAAGCTGAAAATGCTAACTTGGAGCCACAAGTTTCAATTTGCCAAAACTAATAACATATAGCCAAAGCCTAAATATCAGCACAATCATTTTTATTTTGGGTTTCAAATTCATATTTTCAAAGCTTTAAGAATCAACACTTTCTTGGACGGCTCCAATTTCTTTATTTACGGGTCCACGCAAAGACCTCGTACCCGGATTTTGAGTAAAAAACAACCGCGTGCACAATAGTCAAGAGACTTACCACTAAAATCAAAATGTACTATTATAAACGCCAAGAACAGCTAAACCATATAGACTATAAAATAAACCTTAGTTTCCCGAAGCAACGCAAAACTCTAAAATCAAACTAAAGTTTATCGTGATATCTTTTTACTTAATGGTGCATTATTGAAGAATTCCACCGAGTTAATTTTGCGCATAATCGGAGATTAAACAACTATATTAAACTATATTAAAACAATTTCAAATATTTTTGTTACCTTTTAACCAATATTTAAAGCTATATTAAGCGTAACTAAGATTTCTCATATGTAAATTTTTTTAGCTAATTAGAAAAAAAAAAATCATTTTGTGATGCTTATTTAAATACAAAAAGACCACTGAAGTTTTTCAAGTAGATCTTTTATTTGTATATAATATTTCCAGTTTCAAAAATAATACAAAAATGCATTTAATTTGAGCGGAACTTTGTTTCGTGGTGGGACCGCCGACCCAATTTTTGTTATGCTAGGTAGGTACATATTTATGTTTTGCGTTTAAAAAAAGCGAAATACATATAAAAAAGACATTTCACTTCTTTAAATTATACATTTTGTAATTATAAAAATATTCTAAACCACACCATAAACCAAACATCATTTTTGAAATATGATGTTTTTAAAAAGACATTCATTTAATATTTTTCAGAATTGAACCATATATAAAATTTAAGTTTTTTAGTACCCTAGCATAAATTACATTAATTTTAGTTGATATCCGTTCCGTAGAACTATATTCTTTTGAAAAATGATGTATATAAGAACAACATTGGAAATAACCCAGCGGTACTCTTGTTAATAACTCGTTAACCGTTGGGAATTTATTTTTGGTGTAATACAATTTTTTCCCGGAGTGTGTGTGTCCTTTGCCAGTAGCCAGGGTTTCCATCAACCCTGGTGTGGTCCGTCCGGCACGCTTCTCGCCTTGCTCACCCCCTCTTCCCACTCCCGGAGGAGCTCATCAACTGCTACGGGGTTTGCCCAAAGGTCCTCTGGTCCCAAGGTTGTGTTAATGTTTATGCATGTGAAAATATGTTGTGTTGTGTGTATTTGTGTTTTGCATAGCGGGCAGTTTGATGATGTGTGTTGTGTAGGATTTATTTTGTGTAGGTAGGAGTAGAGGAAAGGAGATTTCCCAGCCCTGAGTTGGGCGAGGGTTCTCCTGACCCCGCGAGGAAGATTTTCTTCCTCGTTGCTTATTGCTGGTGCTTTTGTTTGTAGTATTGGATTTATTGGAGTGTTGTTGATGTGGTTTGTGACTGTGTTTGTGTGAATTTGTTGTTTTAGTGCTTTGTAGGTTTTGTTGTGTCTGTTGGAATGTTTGTTGTGTAGTTGTTATTGTGAAAAATTGTTTGTTTTTTGAGCCTGCTGGGTGCAGGTTGTTGTGTTAAATAGTTGAGTGGATTGTTTGTGTACATGGCTGCCAATTTTGCTTGTTTTGCATGGAGTTGAATGTGTGTTGCTATTGGGAGGACTTTAGCCTCTGTGTGAATGATGTTTATGTTTGTGTCTGTGGTGTGCCCTGTTGCGACCCTGAGAGCTGTGTTTTGTATTGTTTGTAATTTGTTAATATGTGTGTGTGATGTTGTGGGGCCCCAGATTGTGCTAGCATACGCGATTATTGGTCGAGTGATGGCCTTGTATGTGTGTGTGAGTGTTTCTTTTGGTTTGCCCCATGATGTTGCTGTAAGTGCATTTATGATTTTGAGTGTTTTGGGTGCTTTGTTGTGTGTATTTGCGATATGTGTGTTGAATGTAAGCTTGGGGTCGAACGTGAGCCCCAATATTTTTGGGTTTTTGGTTGTAATGAGTGTTGTGTTGTTTATTTGTAGTGATAATTGTGTGTTGTACTCTGCAGGGTCTGGTGTGAATAGTGTGGATGTTGTTTTGCTTGCATTTAATGTGAGTTGGTTGTTGTCTGTCCATGTTTGTACTGCGTGTAAATATGGTTGTATTTGTTGTTGTGCAATGTTGTGGTTTGGGTGTGATGCATATATTGTGATGTCGTCTGCATATGTTATGATGTGTACGTTTGGTGGTGGTGTTGGAATGTCTGCAGTGTAGATGTTAAATAGTGTGGGTGATAGACAGGATCCTTGTGGGACTCCTGTTTTTATGAGTTTTTGTTTTGATTTGTGATTTGTGTTGTATGTGGTGTATGCTTTGCGGCCTTTGATGTAGTTGTTTATGAATTTTGTAATTGTTGTTGGTACTTGTGTTTGTGCGAGTTTGTGTATGAGTTTGTGGTGATTGACAATGTCGAAAGCTTTGGACATGTCCAGAGCTACAACGACTTGCGGTGTGGTGGTTTTGGTTTGTTAAAAACTGCTGCTATGTGGGTGTAAAGTGTTTGTAGAGCTGTGTATGTGGAGTGTTGTTTTTTGAAGCCGTGTTGGTGTGTTGTGTTTGGTATGTTGCTTGTGATGTATGGAAGTATGATTTTTTCGCAAGTTTTTATGAGTGTGGATATGAGTGAGATGGGCCTGAATGATTGGCTGTTGTTAATGTTTTTGTTTGGTTTTGGAATTGGGATGTAGTTGGAAAGTTTCCAACTGTGCGGTATTGTGTTTGTGTTTGTGTTTATTATGTTAGTGTAGAGTTTTGTGAGGTATTGTATTGCTTTGTTGCCCAAGTGTTTGAGGTGCTGTATGTTTGTGTTGTCAGGCCCAACTGAGTTGTTTGTTTTGTTGTTTGTTTGTTTTTCCCGGAGTGACCTGATACATCGATTAGTATTAATTAAACAGCAATAAAAAATAAACCATAAATTAGTATACTGGACCTTTAAAATGATAATAATTTACTGTTTTTTCTGACCGGTTAGGCTGGTTCATATTTATGGCAAAACGTCCTTTGGATAAAGTCCAAAAAACAAAAGTCCTTTGAACTTTGTTGAAAGGACAAACACCGCGTCAAAACGTCTTTTGGACTTTGTCCTTCGAACTCTGTTCAAAGGACAAATTTCAAGCAGCATTCATACTTCGTTCAAAGAAAAAAAAATCAAAGAACGTTTTGACTTGTCCAAAAGATGTTTTGACTTTTCTAAAATTGTTTTTTGGACTTTGTTCAAAGGACGTTTTATCATCATAAGTATGAACCAGCCTTTAACGATCTCATTCAGTAAAAAAAAATGCATAACCGACAATGGTTCGCTCTTAGTATGTTCTGTTCCCAAATAGAATGCTTCACAAACCCGGTCATTTAAACGAAAAAATAATCAACTAACACCATCAAATACTGTAATTTAAATAAAAAAGTTATTTTATAGGAAATCCGCCAACTAACGACCAAACACTGAGCAGCATGCATGTAAATAGTCCTTTGGAGCTTTGGAAAGCTGCGTATTGTTCTCATTTTCCTCAAAAGGTACAGTGAAAATATATTCATTTCAGAACTTATTTAAAAATTATAATTATGTAATCGCTTAAAGCAGATTACACAAATTCCATAACGCAGCACTGACTCAATTACAACAATAGCACAATAAATAATAATACAATTATATTATTAGTTTTGTCTCAGTCCGGACGGGATTTGATCTCGGTCGTTTAGCTCGGAAAACGCTCGTTCTGGCTAGTGATGTTCCCCGGAGCTGCGAATCGGAGCTCCGCTTTTAGGAGCTTAGGACCTTCATAGCTCCGCCCTATTTTATTATACTAACTTCCTAAATAATTTAAGAGTAATGCCATAAGTTATTTTATATCTAAAGTTTTTTCGTAAACTTAATTTTTTTCAAAATTTATTAAAAACAATAAAAAAAGGTCTAAATATGCAAAAAATAACTTAAAACATAGTTTAACCTTAAATGCGTTTAAATCGATCATGTAAGACGTGAAAATTTTGAGCTTTTTCTGCTTTAAATGGTCAGAGCTTCGAAACATGATATTGAAGGGTAGGGACATCACTAGTTCTGGCAATGCGACAAACCCTTCAAATTCGTACAATTTTCGTCAATTTTGAATTTGAGGACATGGTTTTTTTAAGTAGACAACAATATTAAGCCATATGTCAGAATAAATTTTAATCCATTTACTACATATAAAAATAGGATAAGGGTTACAGTGTTCACATTTTTTGAATATTTTTGTTTAAACCAGAACTATTCCTAAAATACTGCAACTAAAGGTGAACCAAACGTAGCTGCAACAGTGTGCTCACGTGGCTAATTTAGACACTCCCACATGACTTTCATGGTGAGAAATTTTTTCGTTTACACAAGATCAGCAATTTTTAGAAAATGCAATGTGTTTGTGAATATTATAATTTATAAATCAAATGTTAAGATTTCTCCTGATAGTTTTCACTGCAAAGCGTTAAGTAGTACACCAATTGTAGAACATTTCAAAAATTACGGTATTTTACTTACATAAAAATTACATTTTAGATTATCCAACTGACAAAAAATTCGACAAATTTCCAAAAAGCAGGAAACAAATGATGTTTTTGTTTTTAATTTATGTGAATAAAATTCTAAAATTATAAAAAATCTAAAAAAAAAATATTAACAGGAAAAAAATGTGGTTTCATGAGGGCTCGACCTCCTAACCTCTGTCAAAGCGACTACACCTTAACTGATTACGCCACGGCACCATGGGTGAATAAGGTTCAAAAAACACATATATAAACAAATACTCTGTATTAAATCGAATCTAATTGGCTGATAAAGTGACATCAGATTCTCGTAGTGTAAATGGTTACTAATGGGGGGCATTTTTTAATTCAACGAACAACTGTTGCAGCCACGTTGGGTTCACTTTTAATAATCGTCGTTAACCTGACATAAAGAGTCACCAACATATTAAAATCAACGTGATTCTGATCAATAATGCTCATAATATTTATATATTAAAAGATAGAAAGAGTCGTAGTTACGATTATTTTACGACGATTCTGACTCATTGTGTCATAGTAAGGATGTTATGCGATGCTTTAGAATACAAACTCTGATGTCCGTGAAGACCCCGCCAAAGATCCTCAATATAAAGAAGAAAGCGTGGATCAGCTAAGGGCGCAGAAAGATCAGGTAACGAACGGCATTACAATCGTTCATTCATCCAACTTTTGTGTGTGTTAGATAAATATTAAAGTCAGTGAAAGTTATTTTATTTGCTTTAAAGTCAGATATGCAAAGCAGAGCAAGCATAGCACTAATAGCATAACCAAACAACACATAACTAAAATATCAATATATATCACTATTTTCGTGTCTCCGCCGGGACTCAATCTTGCAAGTTTCAGTACGCCAGACGAGCGTTCTGTCACTGCGCCACGACTTCGAATTTTCTCTTTTCTAATCGCTTATTTTTCAGATTAGAATAAAATAGTGATCTTTCTGCCATAGAATAACATGCTTTGGAGCTGCGGCCATTTAAACCACCAATTTCCGGTTTATTTAAGCTTACAATATGATTTAAATTTTTTACCATTTGTAGAACTTTGTATTATATCTATAATAAATTTTTAAAAAGTTTACAAAAAATTTTATTAAAATAATTACGATGATCAAAAAACCCTTCCATTTAAACGGAAGTTGTCAGTGTTAAAGATCTTTACAGAGTTATGACATTATAGAATCACTTTTCTCCAATTAGCGCTTGGAAAAAATGGAGATCTCTAGGTTTATTATCATGTTTTTCCAAGTGCCCTAAAACAGCTTCTCCTACAACCATTCCCACAGAGCAAAACATATATCACGTGATCACGAATACTATATGACATTTTAATGGTCCTTAAAGTCCTAACGTGATTTCTGCCATCATTTTATAATTATTTAAGAAATAAGTACACAAATATACAGTGGAGCTTTAGAGTTCCAGGGGTTGCTTCATTATTGCAAAAACAGCGTTTTTATCTTTTTTTTAGGAATTAGCACGATATATAAAGGAGAGGACCAGGGAAGAAGTTTTGGCTCAAAAAGAATTTGGATTACTTCCGAAGAAAAACCTGAACCTTCAACCAGCCGAATCACCCAGAAATGTCGACGCTTTAAGTTAAGCGATTAAGTGGAATCAGGAAATTCGCGCCCAAGAAAAATTAGTACTTAGTGAATTTAAAGCCAGTGAAAATTTAATCCCAAGGAACTGGGAGCAGACGGAACTTGAATGCAAGAAACTTAGAGAGCTAAGAAAATTTATATTTTGGACCTTAAATTAAAAGAAACCAAAAAAACTTAAAGGAACTTAGATCTTACAAAAACTAGAACCAAGTGAACTGGGAGCTCGAATTTTAAGTTCTAAAATGGGAAGTTAAGCCGATTCTTTAGGCTGGTTTACACCAAAGTGAAAAGTGACAAGTGATAAGGCATTTGGCGTGCGTTTACATCATTACAATGTCATGTTTTCGCTGCGGTCAGAACGCATTGTCACTTTTTACCTCGGTGTGAACCAGACTTTTGAGTCGAAATCCATATTCGGACTTGAGATTTTTAATTTTACTTTTTATCTACTTAATAAAAAGTTGTTAGTTTTTTGCAACTTCCAAGCCATCATAATTTTATGATGGTTTCAAGTTTCTTAGTTAGATCCGCTATCCCGCATTTTGACTATAAATATGGTGACCTAATAATCTAAACTATAGATAACAATATTTCGGCTAAATCAAAAGAAATTAACAATGTTCTGAGTGTTACATCAGAATTTAAGAACTCTAAAAATGTAGTTCCTGTAGTATTTGTGATGACGTCATATATGTTTTGCACCTTGGGAATGATTGTGGTAGGGGTAGCGGCAAAACAAGGCTTCAAAATGCAGGCGCAAAAATGGAGCGATACGTTATATGTTCGTTCAGTTACTTTTATTGCCCCCCCCCTCCCCGTTTCAAAAAAGTTGCCTCCCCGTGCCCCCCCGTTTTAACCCCCGGGGGAGGGGCAGTGCACATGTCTGCACACACACACACACACACAGACAGACATTACGTCTATTTATATATAGATAAATAGCCTATTTTAGTATATAAAATTGTATACTAGTGCTAAATAACGTGAATAAATGATTTAATGCGAGTTTTTTTGGAAACCAGACCCCCTCTGGGTTATACCCCCCAAAATAGATTATAGCCGACAGCCCCCTCTAAAATTTGGGAGTACCCTGGACTGGACACCTCCCCCATTAAATTCGGCAGGGTCCCATTTAGTACTAAAAACGCTAAAAATGGGGCGTTTAAAGTATACCCCAAAAAAATTTTTGGACACCCCCATAGATGAACAGGGTCAAAAAGCTAGGGGTAGGGGGTGTTTACCCCAGGTAAATGACATTTCAAAATCTAGGGATGGGGTCCTAGGGGGTTTGAAACATACATGGGCAAGTTGGTCCGGAGTGGGGGGGGGGGGGTTAAAATCGGAGAAACGCAAAATACCCATATCGTTTTTTTTCTGGAGTGCATTTTACCCATATCGTTTTTCGATTTTGAAGGAAAAATAGGTAAAAAACGCTAATTTTACGTCAAAAAGCCCTTTTTATAGCATTTTTGAGCTTTTTATTGCTTAAAACATTCATTTTGACCTCAAAACTTAAGTTTGGGGGCAGTTAGAAGTCATTTTAAAGACATTTTTTTCTTCATTTTTCCAAAATTGGGGGGGTTAACTTTTTCTCCTCCCCCACTTCTGAGTGGGGGAAGGGTTAAACCCCCCTTCTCAGAATTTGGGGGGTTAACCTCCCCCCAACCCCCCCGTGCCCATGTATGGTTTGAAACCCCCCTAGCTTTTTAGGGGTTGGTCGACCCAGGGTTAAAGATTTTGAAACCTATAGGGGGGTCAGGTGGGGTCCTATTTCCAAAGCAAAATACTTTTAAACCATTAAAGGTTTAATAATAGTTTTTGTTATAAGATAATACTACATTTTATTGAATAAAAATCCATATTGAGGTATAAAAAAGGTGTAAAAACATGAATTTGTGTTAAAAATTCACGTTTTTGGAAAAAAATTTAGTATAAAAAAGTACTTAAAATTTTCTTGAGAAGAGAAGAGGGGGTCAGATTTCAAAATCTAGAAAGGGGTCAGGGGGGTTAAAAATTTGAAAATTTAGGGGGAGGGGGGCCCGTGGATTTTTTTCTGAGGGGGGGGGGCAAATTTCGAGGCTAGGAGGGTGGACCCCACCCTACCTTCCGCCTCTTGTTCATTTATGGACACCTCACCCCAAATTTTGGAGGTCGAGTATACCCCTCCCAAAATCCGGGAGGTTGCACACCTATGGGTCGTAAGGTTGGTCAAACCTTTCTGGCTTTTTAGGGTTCGACCCAGGGTGGAAAATTTTAAAACCCAGAGGGGACCAGTGGTCAGGTGGGGTCCAATGTCCAAAGCAAAATACTGTTAAACCATTAAAGGTTGGTTTTTTTTATAAAATAATACTACATTTTATTGTATAAAAAGCGATATTCTGGCATAAAAACGCTGTAAAAACATAAATTTGGATTAAAAATTCACTATTTTGGAAGTAAATTTAGTATAAAAAAGTATAATTAAAATTTTTTTGAGGAGGGAAGGGGGGGGTCAAATTTTAAATTCCCAAGGGGTCAGGTGGGGGCAAAACTTCGAGGCTAGGGGGGTAGACATCACTCTACCCCCTTGTTTATCTATGAATATGACATCTTCTTGGCTAAGGCTCTTTTATTGAAATGGCCTGGACTGGACTAAAAATTTTTGGTCCGGCTGGACTGGACGGGACTGAACAAAAAGTCTGGCTGGACCGGACCGGATATTAGGTTTCAAAGCAATGTCATTTGCCAAACGTTCATAACACGTTTTTTCAATGCTGTAGGGTAGTGCATTTAATTTCGGCACTTTTCCCAATTGGGCATTTTTGATTTTGGACTATATCTTTGGTAATCCTGGACGGAATACGACGTTTGATAGCTCAAATGAGAGCTAATTATATATAGATGACTGTCGTGAGCTTTTTATTTGTTATGCTATGATATTTTCATGTAAAATTGTGTGATTTATAATTTTTAAAAAATGTTACTCGTTTTTAGAACATGGGCATTTCATGATTACGCAATAAATTGGTTTAAAAATTAAACTTTCCTGGTAAAATTTAGTCTATTTTCCGAATTTTTAGTCCCCGTGGTTCTACGTTGCGTCTGTGGTGAGCAATCGTTATAAAATAAAAAAGTGTAATTTCGGCACACTATTGCTGTAGGTAAAAACGGGTTGAATTTAGTGGTCAGGTGGTAAATTGTAGTTGTAAATAGTTAAAAGACATTTTTGAAATGTGTAGGAGTCATAGCACTACACTTAAACTCGATTAAGGGGGTCCTTTTAAAAAGTGCCGAAATTAAATGCACTTTTTTCCCAAATTTTCCTCATTTTGATACCATTTAGCAATTTAGCTGTAATTTTTTTCCAGTTACACGTTGAACAACAACTTAAATTAAAGAAAACTGTCTGGAGATAATGATAGGTTTTTAAATTTTTGAAAATGATGATTTTTTGACTGAGAAACAATCGATTGTTTGTAAAGTGCCGAAATTAAATCCATACATTTAATTACGGCAATTTTCCATTTTTCAAAAAAACTGATTTAATTAAGTAAAAAAACAACTTTTGTACAGTGAATTTTTTATGACGCAACGCAATATCATAAAAGCTTTAAAATGAGCTATTAAACATAAAAATCAGGCCATACAGTGAAAAGTTACATTGGAAAAACGAAAAAGTGCCAAAATTAAATGCACTACCCTATGCCTAGTATATACGAAAAAATGGGGGTTTTTGGGCATTTTTCTAAAATTTCTGCCGCCTTCTACAGGCGTGAATAAAATTCAAAGGCATATTTTTGTCTTTTTTTCTAAGAAACTGATGTATTTATATTATAGTGACCAGTAATTTTGCTTTTCATGTTTAAATTTTTGAGTGTTATTGCGGACAAGGACTTTTCCAAAAATTGTCCTGGGTGTACAATTATTATAATAATTTTGTGTTTGCAACTGTTTTTTTAAATCGTGTTTCTGTCAGTGAGTTTAGAGACCTAGAAATACCTAAGCATTGGTTGGTTGGGCAAAGATTAGATTTTATATAATATTTTCTTTTTGTTGAAGGCCTGCACAGGTGTTCTAGGTTGTCAGCAAAAGGAAAATTTAAAGGCCGAGGAACCATCCCGCGCCCGCCCAGCCAAAAACAAAAAAAACATTTTGTTTTTACTTTGAAACACCTATCTACGCATAAGTAAGCAAGAGGTTGGAATTTAGGGTGTGATAATTCCATCGATGACCTATGATTGTAATCCATTGATAGTTAAGGATGTAATACCAATTAAAATAAATCAACCCACAACTCCTTGTCCCCAGCAGGTTCCAATTGGCGCTTCATGCATTTGTCTTAAACGCCCTTGGCACTGTACTTATCAGTAAGACCACCGAGCACCCAGCCTTACAACATAATATACAAAAACCATTAAACATAACACATAAAAAAACCCAACTTAATATAAAATCAATTAAATAAATTAAACAAAATAAACTAAACCAAAAGAAGGCATGGCCATAGCAAGTCCGTAGCCAGGGGGGGGATTGGGGGGATTAATCCCCCCCTCAAATTCTGGGAAGGCAAAAAATTTCGTAAGGGTCCCCCCTTTGGTTTTTTTAAAACTTTAGAAAAAAATTTTTTTTCCAAATCACTCTGTAATGTATGAAAGCTATCTAAAATGCATTATTTAAAGTGATTTAGGTTCATAAAAGCTCTTATTTATAAAAAAGGAATTATTTATAATTCAAAACATTAGTGCAGTGAGTTTAAAAATATTGTATTTTTGTTTTGTGTGAAAATATTTGCATAAAAGCGGCAGTATAAAGCGCTCCAAAGAGCGGGAAGCCACCAGCCCCCACCACCCCAAACAAAAAAACAACCAACCCCACCACACTCACGATTCAACCACTTTTTATAAAAGAAAACGTCTTTTTAGAAAACGTTTGTTCTTTTTTATTAAAATAGTAATAAAATACCTAAAACTATTTTATTTTGTTGTATTTATTTAAAAAAACAACTGAAAATAAATAAAGATTCAGTACTTAAATTTAGGTTTCCCGGTGCATTTTTAGAGCTTAAAATTAAAAATTTTCCCACCCCGGGGGGAATTCTGCCCCCCGGACCCCAGTGACAAGGGGCTCTGCCTCTTGACCCCGCTGGGGGGGGCCCGCCCCCCCCCCCCCCCTCCCGCCCCCCAGACCCCCCTTGTGGGCCCCTATAAACCACCTTCCAAAAAATCCCCCCTCAATTCAAATCCTGGCTACGGCCCTGACAGTAAAAAGGACATGGAAAAACGGAAAAGCCAAATTAAACACTCCCTACAAAAAAAAAAAAAAAAACGGAAAAAAAAAAAAAACCAAAATCACCCATTAACATTCTTGACAAAATAAATCATCAACAAATCAAATTTGCCTTTATTTTTCTCCTTTTTAACACAGATTCTTAAAACATTCCATTAATCCATAAAATTCATCAGACCTGTACAGGGTCTGTAAATGCGCTCCCCTAGACCCCTTCTGCTTTATTGGAGGATTTCTCCGGTTTAGGCCCCCCCCCCCCACCGCGGAAAAATGGAAAAGTACCTAAAAATTATGACGACATCAGCGAAATTTTGCAGTTTTTAGCCTATAAGTGAATGCGCGCATAATCTTTTTAGCCACTTCTAAACGATGACGAAATGGCTTTCGATCACTGCAAATGGTTAACCAAAATCTTTCGGTTGATGAAACTTTTTCTTTTTGATTCTTTCCCTGAAAAGCTCATTATTTTGATTGCTATGACCAAAACTCATAGCAAGTCAGCATTTGCTAAAATCCCTACTAAGTTGCTGCCTAGCAGACCAATCATAGAATTTGTCCAAAGACTGTTCAAAACTTGATGGGTTTTAAGTTGGATTTTGAATTGAGTACATTTTAGTATCATCAGCGGATATTTTTACGCGTGTTTCTTGATTAATGCATTCCAGTAAATCGTTTATAAACAAAAAAAGTAGTAGTAAGTATTCAAATATTTTATTAATGCAAACAAACTAACAAGTATTTTTTTATTTTCAAACTATTTGGCCAAAAAATACTTCGTTTCTAAACACCAAATTCTTACAAAATGTTTAATTGAAACTAGGTTTCTAATAAGTGTGTATATACGTTTCGCTTTGGATTTTCTAATAAAATCTTTTGCGTTAAACACGGATTTTGCAGAAGCTCTTGTTTGCATGTAAACTACCTTAAATTGTCGTTTTATGTTGCATTAAGAACGTAAATTTAATAAGAAAAACAAAAACAAAAACTATGAGGGAAACCGAAAAAACCCAAGATCAACATACATAAAAAAATTAGAGTAAAAATACCATGAAAACAGCCTACAAAAATTATAAATTAATAAATAAATGGTTCACATGATGTGCTAAAATTAACCAAAAATAATTTAATTTTATGAAAAAGAGCTTTCCGTTCCTTTAACCCCTCCTAGACGTATTTTTTCAATAAAACAAACTACTTGAAGGAGGCGAACAGGGAGCTCGTCAGTAGGCGGAATTCGCGTCTTTCAAGAAAACAAAACATGCTAAATCACGTGCACGCAAAATAACTAAAAACAAAAATTAAAATGAACAAACAAAAAAAAATTTTAAAAAACGAAAGAAAACTCGCGTTTAATGGATAAAAAATAAAAAAATAAAAACATCTTTGGAATTAAAACAAAATCACTTGTACTACAGAATAAAACAAATTAAAAGTTGTGGATGTAAACCGTTAATGAACAGAAAATACAAACAATAGAAATTTGCATAAAAGATATGATAATTTTCTGGGACGAAAGTTTGAAAAAATAAAAAAAGACCTGCCGTAAACTTTAAAACAGACCTGTATAACCCCAAAATAATTTTTTAAAAAATTGTATTTTTTTAAAAAAATTATTAGAGAAAAAAATGTTAAGCAACTACAAAACTTAAGCTTTGTAGAGAACAAGCAACTACTTAGCGTAAGCTAAGTAGAGACTGTAACTTTATAAGTTTAAGTATACAAATGTTAATATGTTAAAATTATATGTAGTAGGGTAACTGACTTAATTTCGGCCACGCCTTAATTTCGGCAACCAACTTAGGGTGTTATAAAATTGGCTTATTTTTAAACCACCAAAGAACTATCACAAAAGTAACTAGACAAATGTTCAATAAAGTGTTTTGCAAAAGTTTTTTTTTTTGGAATTATTTTACATTATCAACATTTTCATACAAAAAGTAAATTTTTGTGATTTTCTGGATTTTTGCCTTGTGTTTAAGCTGCATCAAATTTAGAACGAAGTATTATATAACCTTAAAATATCTTCTATTTAAGGCTCAAAGTTGTTAATTTTCATGTTTTGATATTTTCTTCAAAATCATTTTGCAATGCGTTTAACTAACTGCGCATTTTAAGATTCCGTTAATTTCGGCCACCTGAAAATTTAGGTGAAAGAACCTGCCGTTTTTTGCTGTTTTTAAATATCATTGTACTACCGTATTTATAAAGATTTTTTTTGCTCGTTTGACTTTGTTTTGACGTTTTTTAAGCCAAAAATAAAAATTGAACAAAAAATACAAGTTATTAAAACTTGTTTTTTAAGGTTTTGACATAATTATTTAAAGTCTTGCTAATAACTATTAAAGTTCGCAAACGGGAAAAATTAAGTTATATGTACCAAGAACAATACCTAAGGGTAAATTTGCAACCTTTAGAAATTTTTATTGTTTGTTTAAGCAATAGTTATGGCCAGTTTTTTGTAGGTGGCCGAAATAAATGGCACGCGCCTTAACTTCGGCCACTTTTAAAAAAAGTTTAAACCTTCACTGATTTTTAAGTGTAACAGAAATATTCAAATTTTGCACTGGAATAACAAATATAGCTATTGTTTGATTTTTAGGCCAAATTTTGGCTTGATTGAAAAAGCCAGAAAAAACTTATTCAAAAAAATAAAAAAAGGTGGCCGAAATTAAGTCAGTTACCCTACGACGGCTCTTCAAATTATTTAAAAAGATGTTGGTGCAAAGATTTTTTAAAAGTTTAATTATTATGAATTTCAAACTTGGCCATAAGAGGTTTATATCTTACAAAAAATCGTTTTAACTGTTCATAAAGTTCATTTTTGTTTGTTCATTTAATTTTTGTTTTCATTATTGCGTGCACGTGATTTAGCATGTTTCTGTTTTCTTGAAAAAAGACGCGAATTCGCCTACTGACGAGCTCCTGTTCGCCTCCTTCAAGTAGTTTGTTTTATTGAAAAATTACGTCTAGGAGGTGAAAAGGAGCGAAACGTATTTTTTAATTAAAATTACATTATTTTTGGTTAATTTTAGCACATCATGTGAACCATTTATTTATTAATTTATAATTTTTGTAGGCTGTTTTCATGGTATTTTTACTCTAATTTTTTTATGTATGTTGATCTTGGGTTTTTTCGGTTTCCCTCATAGTTTTTGTTTTTGTTTTTCTTATTAAATTTACGTTCTTAATGCAACATAAAACGACAATTTAAGGTAGTTTACATGCAAACAAGAGCTTCTGCAAAATCCGTGTTTAACGCAAAAGATTTTATTAGAAAATCCAAAGCGAAACGTATATACACACTTATTAGAAACCTAGTTTCAATTAAACATTTTGTAAGAATTTGGTGTTTAGAAACGAATATTTTTTGGCCAAATAGTTTGAAAATAAAAAAATACTTGTTAGTTTGTTTGCATTAATAAAATATTTGAATACTTACTACTATTTTTTTTGTTTATAAACGATTTACTGGAATGCATTAATCAAGAAACACGCGTAAAAATATCCGCTGATGATACTAAAATGTACTCAATTCAAAATCCAACTTAAAACCCATCAAGTTTTGAACAGTCTTTGGACAAATTCTATGATTGGTCTGCTAGGCAGCAACTTAGTAGGGATTTTAGCAAATGCTGCGTTATGAGTTTTGGTCATAGCAATCAAAATAATGAGCTTTTCAGGAAAGAATCAAAAAGAAAAAGTTTCATCAACCAAAGATTTGGGTGTAACCATTTGCAGTGATCGAAAGCCATTTCGTCATCGTTTAGAAGTGGCTAAAAAGATTATGCGCGCATTCACTTATAGGCTAAAAACTGCAAAATTTCGCTGATGGCGTCATAATTTTTAGGTACTTTTCCATTTTTCCGCGGGGGGGCATAAAACGGGCAGAATCCTCCAATAAAGCGGAAGGGGACTAGGGGAGCATTTACAGACCCTGTACAGGTCTGATAAATTGTATGGATTAATGGAATGTTTTAAGAATCTGTTTAAAAAGGAGAAAAATAAAGGCAAACCAATTTTGTAGATGATTTATTTTGTCAAGAATGTTAGATTTATAAAAATTAGAGATGAATTTTGATTTGTTTGTTTGTTCTGATTTTTTTTTATTTGTTGTAGGGTAGTGCATTTAATTTCGGCACTTTTCCGTTTTTCCAATGTCACTTTTTACTGTCAGGGCCGTAGCCAGGATTTGAATTGAGGGGGGGATTTTTTGGAAGGTGGTTTATAGGGGCCCACACGGGGGATCTGGGGGGCGGGAGCCCCCCAGAAATGGGGCGTCTGGGGGGCTCTGCCCCCCAGCGGGGTCAAGGGGCGGAGCCCCTTGTCAGGGGGGGCCGGGGGGCAGAATGCCCCCCTGGGTGGAAAATTTTTTAATTTTAAGCTTTTAAAAGGCATAGGGAAACCTAAATTTAAGTACTGAATCTTTATTTATTTTCAGTGGTTTTTTAAATAAATACAACAAAATAAAATAGTTTTTAGGTATTTTATTACTATTTTAATAAAAAAGAACAAACGTTTCTTAAAAATAAAAAATCATTATTTAATTTAAGTTTTTATACTTTCATGCTTCGTTATTAATATCCAAAATTTGCTTATGTTGTGCAAATTGTTAAACTGGATATTTCCATAACCGTCTTCTTCAATTTTTACAGTAATAAATGACAAAGCCACAAAGGCATTTAAAGTACATAACCAATTTCGATGGCAAGAAGCTTCAAAAACCGCTTTTTCTCCAAAAATACATTTTATACGGTCTTTTTGTGCTTGGAAAATGAACAGAAAAAACGTCTACTTTAATTATTACTGTTGGAAATTGACAGAGCCACAAAGGCACTTTATGGACATATCCGAATTTAAGCGAAGTTTGGATACGGGGCGAAACTGTTGGATATTAATAACTGAAGACATTTCCTCTAAAAACTTCAAATTAAATAAAGACTTTTTATTTTTTGTAAACGATTGTTCTTTTTTCAAAAATAAGTAATAAAATACCTAAAACTATGTTATTTCTTTGTATTTTTTTGAAAAAAACAACTGAAAATAAATAAAAGATTCAGTACTTGAATTTCAGTTTTTCTGATGCCTTTTTAAAAGCTTGAGAGTAAAAAAATTTTCGCCCGCGCATTCTGCCCCCCGGACCCCCTGAACAAGGGGCTCTGCCCCTTGACCCCACTGGGGGGCAGCCGCCCAGAGCACCATTTCTGGGGGGCTTCCGCCCCCCAGACCCCCTTGTGGGCCCCTATAAACCACCTGTCCAAAAATCCCCCCCCTCAAATTCAAATCCTGGCTACGGCCCTGACAGTAAAAAGTGACATTGGAAAAACGGAAAAGTGCCGAAATTAAATGCACTACCCTACAACAAATAAAAAAAAATCAGAACAAACAAACAAATCAAAATTCATCTCTAATTTTTATAAATCTAACATTCTTGACAAAATAAATCATCTACAAAATTGGTTTGCCTTTATTTTTCTCCTTTTTAAACAGATTCTTAAAACATTCCATTAATCCATACAATTTATCAGACCTGTACAGGGTCTGTAAATGCTCCCCTAGTCCCCTTCCGCTTTTTTGGAGGATTCTCCCCGTTTTAGGCCCCCCCCCCCCCCGCGGAAAAATGGAAAAGTACCTAAAAATTATGAAGCCATCAGCGAAATTTTCAGTTTAGCCTATAGTGAATGCGCGCATGATCTTTTCCACTTTGCTTAAACAATGACGAAATGGCTTTTCAAATTTTCACTGCAAATGGTTACACCCAAATCTTTTCGATGAAACTTTTTCTTTTTAGTTCTCTGAAAGCTCATTATTTTGATTGCGTATGACCAAAGATAACCACCATTCACCCCTTCACGGCCGGCCCCCCACCCCGGGGGAGGGACCCCAGGGGGCCACCCCGAAAAAGCGGCCCCCCGTTTTCCACACCCGCCAGGCAGCAAAAACCACCCCCCCCCCCCCCCCCCCCCACTCTATAACGCAGCATTTGCAAAAATCCCTACTAAGTTGCTGCCTAGCGGGACCAATCATAGAATTTGTCCAAAGACTGTTCAAAACTTAGATAGGTTTTTAAGTTGGATTTTGAATTAAGAGTACATTTTTCGTATCGTCAGCAAATTTTTGTTTTTACGCGTGTTTCTTGATTATATGCATTCCAGTCAAATCGTTTATAAACAAAAAAAAATAGTAGTAAGTATCTTCAAATATTTTATTAATGCAAACAAACTAAAACAAATATTTTTTTTTATTTTCAAACTATTTGGCAGAAAAAATCTTTTCTAACACCAAATTCTTACAAAATGTTTAATTGAAACTAGGTTTCTAATAAGTGTGTATATACGTTTTGCTTTTTCAGGATTTTCTAATAAAAAAAAATCTTTTGCGTTAAACACGGATTTTGCAGAAGCTCTTGTTTGCATGTAAACTACCTTAAATTGTCGTTTTATGTTGCATTAAGAACGTAAATTTAATAAGAAAAACAAAAACAAAAACTATGAGGGAAACCGAAAAAACCCAAGATCAACATACATCTAAAAAAATTCAGAGTAAAAAATACCATGAAAACAGCCTACAAAAATTATAAATTAATAAATAAATCATCACATGATGTGCTAAAATTAACCAAAAATAATGTAATTTTAATTAAAAAAATACGTTTCGCTCCTTTTAATCTCCTAGACGATATTTTTTAATAAACCAAACATCTTGAAGGAGGCGAACAGGAGCTCGTAATACCGGAGGCGAATTCACGTCTTCAAGAAAACAAAAACATGCTAAATCACGTACACGCAAAATAACTAAAAACAAAAATTAAAATGAACAAACAAAAAAAAATTTTAAAAAACGAAAGAGAAGAACTTCGCGTGTTTAATGGATAAAAAATAAAAAATAAAAACATCTTTTTGAGAATTAAAGAATAAAAATCACTTTTATTACTACAGAATAAAACAAAATTAAAAGTTGTGGATGTAAAACCGTTAATGAACAAAAAAAAAATACAAACAATAGAAATTTGCATAAAAGATATGATAATTTTCTGGGACTAAAGTTTGAAAAAATAAAAAAAGACCTGCCGTAAACTTTAAAACAGAACTGTATAACCCCCAAATAACTTTTTTAAAAAAATTGTATTTTTTTAAAAAAATTATTAGAGAAAAAATGTTAAGCAACTACAAAGCTTAAGCTTTGTAGAGAATATAAGCAACTACTTAGCGTAAGCTAAGTAGAGACGGAAACTTTTATAAGTTTAAGTATACAAATGTTAATATGTTAAAATTATATGTAGGGTAACTGACTTAATTTCGGCCACGCCTTAATTTCGGCCACCAATTTAGGGTGTTAGAAAATTGGCTTATTTTTAAAACACAAAAGAACTAGTACAAAAATAACTGGATTAATGTTGAATAAAGTGTTTTTGCAAAAGTTTTTTATTTTTGTTATTCTACATTATCAATATTTTAATAAAAAAAGTGAAATTTTTGTGATTTTCTTAATTTTTGCTTTGTGCTTAAACTGCATCAAATTTAGAACAAAGCAATATATAACCTTAAAATATCTTCTATTTAAGGCTCAAAGTTGTTAATTTTCATGTTTTGATATTTTCTTCAAAATCATTTTGCAATGCGTTTAACTAACTGCGCATTTTAAGATTCCGTTAATTTCGGCCACCTGAAACTTTAGGTAAAAGAACCTGCCGTTTTTTGCTGTTTTTAAATATCATTGTACTACCGTATTTATAAAGATTTTGTTTGCTCGTTTGACCTTGTTTTGACGTTTTTTAAGCCAAAAATAAAAATTGAACAAAAAATGCAAGTTATTAAAAGTTGTTTTTTAAGGTTTTGACATTATTATTTAGTCTTGCTAATAACTAACTATTAAAGTTCGCAAACGGAAAAAATTAAGTTATATGTACCAAGAACAATACCTAAGGGTAAATTTGCAACCTTTAGAAATTGTTATTGTTTGTTTAAGCAATAGTTATGGCCCGTTTTTTGTAGGTGGCCGAAATAAATGGCACGCGCCTTAACTTCGGCCACTTTTAAAAAAAATTTTACACCTTCACTGATTTTTAAGTGTCACAGAAATATTCAAATTTTGCACTGGAATAACAAATATAGCTATTGTTTGATTTTTAGGCCAAATTTTGGCTTGATTGAAAAAGCCAGAAAAAACTTATTCAAAAAAATAAAAAAAGGTGGCCGAAATTAAGTCAGTTACCCTACGTATGCTTTTTAAATTATTTAAAAAGATGTTGGTGCAAAAATTTTTTAAAAGTTTGATTATTATGAATTTCAAACTTGGCCATAAGAGGTTTATATCTTACAAAAAATCGTTTTAACTGTTCATAAAGTTCATTTTTGTTAAAGCCCAATTGTAAAAAATCCGAGTATAGTACAGAAATTTTATCATAAAAATATGTTTTATCTGAACAAATGCGAGAAATTCGAACAATTTGCGTAAAAAATACATTTAACCCTATGTTTACACTCACATTACTGGATATACGAACGTAACGTATAACTTTAAAATTAAAATAGTCTAAATTTAAAATTTAAAACGTAAATTTAAAACATTCAAAATTCAGCGCAGAAAATGGATACACTTATGCGCAAATATAATGTTATTTATATAAAGACCAAATACACATCTAAAAATAAAGTTAGTTTTATTTAGTAACCAGCAGCATCAGCATGCATGGCACTACTGTTTGTTGTGACGCAAATGCAAAACACGTGTAAATTATATTCCGTATAAAATTTCTTTGCGACATTGTGGAGTTATTTTTGCCTAATTGGAACGTTTTACGGCTTGTCTCAAAGCTATTATGTTTACTTTGTGTTTTTTCTTTGCATCGATTTTTTGTTAACTTTCTTTTTTTCTTTAGATATAGTCTGGTTTTTTATATAGTTTAAATAAAGAACTAAATATTGATTGTTGTGTTGATTACAAGCTAAAATTCATAAACTCTAATAAATCTATTTATTTAAATAAGCATATATTATTATACCAAATAATGTTTTTATTTCTTACCGTACAGAGATAATATTATAAAGGGCACAAAACATTCGAGCATACAATTTTTTGGGGGTTACTTTGGGAACAATTTAAAAAAATTTTCTCGCTTCGCTTCACTCAGCGTTTGAAACGACACTTATCTTCTTTTATATAATTGTATTCATAGATAAAACACATTCAAAAAGCTAGGGAAGAGGGGTGTTTACCCCGCGTAAATGATAAATTTCAAAATCTAGGATGAGGGTCCTAGGGGGCGTCGACATAGGTGAGAACGGTCGGGGAAGCTAGGGGGTGGTTATCCGGGGTAAATCGAATTTTGAATTCTAGGAGGGGGGTCCGGTCCCCCCTAGCTTTTTAGGGGGGGTCGACCCGGGGTGCGAAATTTTGAAATCTAGAGGGTGGTCAAGTGGGGTACGGTGTCCAAAGCAAAACAGTTTTAAACCATAATAACTTTAATAATTGTTCTTTTTATAGGATAATACTACATTTTATTGAATAAAAAGCCATAGTCATGTATAGAAAGGGTGTAAAAGCATGAATATGTAATGAAAATTCAAGTTTTTGGAAGAAAATTTAGTATAAAAAAGATACGTAAAATTTTTTTGAGGGGGAGGTCAGATTTCAAAATCTAAAGGGGGGTCAGGGGTAAAAAGTTCGGAAATTTGGGGGGGGGGGGTCCCCCCTAGATTTTCGTCTAGGGGGGGTACCGAAATTTCGAGGCTAGGGGGGGGTGGACCCCACCCTGCACCCTCCCCCCTTTCTCACCTATGGGCGTCGAACCCCCCTAGCTTTCTAGGGGGGTCGACCCGGGGTGGAAGATTTCTAAACCTAGAGGGGGGTCAGGTGGGGTCTGATTTCCGAAACAAAATACTTTTAAACCATTAAATATTTAATAATAGTTATAAGATAATACTACGTTTTATTGAATAAAAAGCAATATTTAGGTATAAAAAAGGTGTAAAAACATGAATTTGTGTTAAAAATTCACGTTTTTGCAATAAAATTTAGTATAAAAAAGTACTTGAATATTTTCTCCGGAGGGGAGGGGAAGGTCAGATTTCAAAATCTAGAGGGGGTCTGGATTTTTTTCTAGGGGGCCCCAAAATTTGGAGGCTAGGGGGGATGGACCCCACCCCACCCCCCTTGTTCATCTATGATTGTATTCCTTACAAATTTTTTCTTACAAGTCATGTTTTTGATAAATATCAATGACAAGTTTAAATCATTTAAATCTAAAATTTAGTACATTAGAGATATACAACATTTTTAAATCTAAAATTTTTCGAGTTTAACTTTAAAAATACTGCAAATCAAAGCTGAAATAATGACTTCACGCGAAGCGGCAACAATTTTACTCATTTTTAATGTCTTTTTTTAGGGTACTTATTTTTAAAATTTGCAGAATAACTCCCTACATCCCCCTTTTCGGAAAATTTGTATTAATTAGTGCAATCCAATCCTCCCTTTTCGAAAAGCTATATACACCCCTAAATTTAATATACATCTTTTTTTGTGTAAGCTTTTTTTAATTAAAAAATAAATTAGTTTCATAGTTGTAATTATTACTATTTTAGTTTTGTTTTTGTGTGAAGTCAAGTATTGTTTGGTTCCATGAACATCATAGCTTATAATAATGCCTTAAATATTACGTTTAAATCGATGGTAAACAAACTTGTCTCTTGTTGTATTGTCATATTAGTACTAGTAAACGCAATCCGGGTCGCTAAACGCCGTTCCATACCCGCATCCGAGGCAATTTCTTTCTCCCGGAGAGTGGTCTTCCCTGATTGGTCACCCAACGAAAAGACACTGAGATTAATTTTGCGTTCATAGGCTTTGAAATAAAGTGATTCGAACGTTAAAACAGTGCAAGTTATACGATATGTCAATTAAATCTTTAAAAACGTAAAACTTTAACAATTTTTTTTACAAATTTAAATGAGGATTTTCGTAATTTATAAGCTTAAAAATTCTTTAAATGTGTGCACAAAACAAATAAGGCAGACGCGTTTAAAACGTTAAGTTAGTCAAATAAACAGGACGAAGCTCTAAATTTTCTTCTGCTATTTTAAAGATATATCCTAAAAATATTCTTAAATAATGTATCGTCGATATTAAATTAAAACTTGTAACGATTCATTAAAAAACACATTTTAAAGCTCGTTTTAACAGTGAAATGCATTGATATAAATTTTTACAGGTATTTCAATAAGTCTTAATGTGTTTTTCGTACGCACTATTTGTGTTGTGTTTTGCATTGAACAGCAAATTAAGAAGAACTTAAGAACTCAATATAAAATTATTTATATCTCTATAAAATTTCATACGGCAAATACAACCATTTCATATGAATTTGGAGCAGAAAATATGAAATTTTGGTCTGGGGCTTTAAAAAGCAGCTCCAGAGAAGAGCTCCGCTTTTCACGGAGCCCCGGAGAAACCGCGGTGCTCTGGAACACTGCCTTATTTTTGGTACTGCTTTTATAAATATTTAAAGAGTAATTTCATAAATTAATTGTCGGAAAACTTTTTAAACTTTTTTTCAGATGTGAAAATGTAAATAAATTAATTTCAAGTTCAAACAAGCTTTAAATGGCGCATTTCCAGGGCGGAGCTCTGGAGCTTCTTCAACTTAAAAATTGCCGGAGCTCTGGAGCATTTTTTGATTAGTTTTATGGCATTTTTCGGAATCTAAAATGTGCGTAAATAAAGATAAAACGGAAAACACAAGATTTAAGTTAAAGTTTATAATCAATATTTTTATCACAAAATCATTTTTAAGTGGAAAACATTATAATATGCGTAAAATAAACCCTAGAATAGTAAATAAAACCATTTTTAATAGAATTATGGTTAAGTTATAATCTGTCTGACCTCGTAAATTTGTATAGGACACGGAGACATGAGCGGAACAATTAAAATTGTGCGGTTATGACGCACATAGGTCACCGAAGGGGGGGGGCCGGGGGGGGCGCCCCCCCCCCCCGCCCCCTGCGCCCCCCCCCCCCCCTAGCCCTTTTTTCCCCCCCCCGCCCCCCGACCCCCCCCTCCCCCCCCCCCCCCCCCTTCCCCTTTTCCCCCCCCCCCTAAACCCCAAAAAATAAAAAATAAATCAAAAAAATTTCAAAACGAACCACCGGTCCCCCCCCCCCCCCTCTCTCTCAAAAACACCCCCCGCCCCCCCCCCCCCCCCGACAACACCCCCCTCCCCCCCCCGCGCCCCCCCCCCCCCCCCCCCCCCGCGGATGACGCATTTAAAAAAAATAAATTAGAGCGCATAAATCTTTTTAATTTTTACCTTTACAGAAAATATACAAAAACTATTCAACTTTTACCCTTAAAAAAATTAAATTTTTGTTAAAAATTACGTAATCTGAAAATTAATTGTTAAAATATGGCATTTAATCATTATTATTTAACCATTTTTACTGAAAAATTTAACTGATTTTGTTGTTAAATAGTCGATTTAATTCTACAAATCAACCAGGTCAACTAGGTTTGATATTTTCTGATAACAAATAAACACATTAAACATATAAAAATATAAGATTATAGTTTTAATGACAACAGTGAACAGTCCGATACGATACTGAATCAAATGGTAAAATCAACCAGCGAACGCAAAATTAAACTTAGCTTTTTTTTCTCAGCTGACCAATCAGAGAATACCTCGGAGAAGGGAGAGAAGGTTGCCTCAAATGCGGGTATGGAACGGCGTTTAGCATCCGGGTCGCCCAATAGTGGTATAACCCGAACGGTGACATGCAAACTACCTATAAAAATTCTGTCAAATTCCCATGACAAAATTTCCCATGAAAAAGTATTTATTCCCTATAACATTGAAAAAACCGTTACGAACTAAAATTTGTTTCAGAAATTTCGCTTTATTCACAAAAACATTTAAAAATATTTTAATTCTAAACCTAAACCTAAGAAAATCCTTAAAATGAAGCTAAATTTTATTTTGTGATTAATTTTATTTGTATTAAAGAAATAGGGCAAACGCATTATATTTATGGGGAATTTTGTACTGTTTATGAGGATTTTTGCCTGGGCTTGGGCTTTTTATCCTTACCCCGCCAGCATGGATAGACGATCAAATATTAAAGGGGAAACCAACTACCAATAATCAAAATTTTAAAAATAATGTCCTTTTTAGCGTTTAGCGAAACAAGATTTTTAAGGCGGATCTACCATCGCCCCGCCCCGCTTCTGACCTCCATGCTTGTTTATTGTTTATGATTGTAAAATTTGTTATAATTTAAATTTTCTTTTAATTTACAAAAGCGATTTTAACAAAAACTTACAAAAACTATTGATCTTTTAATGCTTTTGGTTGAAACTTTATACCATAAGTTATGAATCATTAATAAAAACAAAATAAAGCATGCCTTTTTAGATTTCTTTGCGAACGTTTTTATTCCACATTTCTAAAAATAAAGATAATTTTACACTTAGTAAATTTCTAAAAAAATCAGCAACCCGCACCCACGCAATGCATCATCACAGTGCATGTATTCTTTCAGTAGAAAAATTTTGTTTCAAATCACAGTTTCGTCGTCCACAATATTGTTTCTTGCCGGCTTTTGTTCTTAGACCTCATCATGTATTCGTGTCTACAAATAAACCTCAGGTGTCTTGTTTTTAAAATACACTTCTGAACATAGATGAACACGGTCAAAAAGCTAGGGGGGGTGTTTACCCCGGGTAAATGAAATTTCAAAATCTAGGGGGGACCTAGGGGGGGTCTAGTCGTACCCCCCTAGCTTTCTAGGGGGGTCGACCCGGGGTGGAAGATTTTGAAACCTAGAGGGGGTCAGGTGGGGTCCAATTTCCAAAACAAAATACTTTTAAACCATTAAATGTTTAATAATAGTTTTTTTATAGGCATCTTGCACTGAAACTCGGTTTATACCATGAAGTATGCAATATACATAAGCGTCACCATAATGGATAATTACCGTATCTCCTACTTATCTTTCGTAGTATGCAGATCAACCGATCGAAAGCGTGCGAAATTTCGATCGGTTGATCTGCATACTACAAAAGATAAGTAAGAGATACGGTAATTATCCATTATGGTGACGCTTATGAAGCAGGGACGAGCCAGGGGGGGGGGGGGGCGCCCCCCCCCCGAGGGAAGAGGAGGAGGGGGGGGGGGGGCCCCAACCCCCCCCCCACCCCACCCCCCCCCCCCCCCCAACCCCCAACCCCCCCCCCCCCCCCCCCCCCCCCGTATATTGCATACTTCATGTATAAACCGAGTTCCAGTGCAAGGTGCCTATAAGATAATACTACATTTTATTGAATAAAAAGCGATATTTAGGTATAAAAAGGGTGTAAAAACATGAATTTGTCTTAAAAATTCACGTTTTTGAAGGAAATTTAGTATAAAAAAGTACTTAAAATTTTCTCGAGAGGGGAGGGAGGGTCTGATTTCAAAATCTAGATGGGTGTCAGGGGTAAAAAATTCGAAAATTTGGGGGGAGTGGGGGCCCCCCTGGATTTTTTTCTAGGGGGGGGGGCAAAATTTCGAAGCTAGGGGGGGGGGGTTGGACCCACCCTACCCCCTTTGTTCATCTATGCTTCTGAATATTGTTTCTGTTTATTAAGATGTATTTTTGTCATTCCTCCCGTATATATATACCACCTATATCGCATAAAATCTCTACGTGTGTAAGCAGTGTTAAATTATATTTCAGGGATAGGTAACGGAAACAGTTCTCTGGAACCCACTAAGATCGAAGCCCTGAGCAACAAACAGATCATCTCCATCGCTTTTGGTTCCGGTCCCCACGTCCTTGCCCTCTCATCCAGTGGGGATGTCTACTCATGGGGACACAACGGCTACTGCCAATTAGGTAGGTATTAACCGATTTACTAATTAGCGCTCTACATTTCAGACCTGTGTGCATTGTAACTTGTGTACTGGTAAATTAGGAGTCTTAAAGTCTCGTGTGAATGACTAAGAAATAAGGATGTGCGGCTGAAATATTCATATTACCACCAATAAAATATATAATTCTTGGAATTCAACAAAGTTCTCTAAAGTTAAAAGGGGTTGCATTTAAGTCACAAACTAAAATTACATGCAAATTAGTTAGTTTATAAGGGTTTTGGTGATGCGAGCCTTATGGTAGATAACTGAAGCCGATTCACTTTTTTAAAAAGTTTAACTAGAATGAAATTGTTGGTGGTTGGTAAATTGAGAAAGCAAAACAATCATTTTTTACAACATGTCATTTCTGCCGTTAGATAGAATCCATGTTATTTCTGTTTTTTGCCAAAGAGTTAAGTATTAAAGTCATGCCGCCTTTCTGTTGCAAGTTACATTTTTTTTAATTTTGTAAACATTTCAGGCAATGGAAACACAAACCCAGGGGTGATACCCTCTCCGGTGACTAGCAATCTGTCGGGTCTAAAAGTGGTTCAGATCGCATGCGGCAATCACCACACCGTCGTCATCACAGACCGCGGAGATGTATTCGCCTGGGGTCAGAACTCTTGCGGACAGGTGACTTTTCTTTTTTATTTTATATACCTACCTTAACTAACTAAAGTCTGTTCAAAAATGACTAAGATTGGGCAAAATTTTCAGACGATCATAATAATATCGCAAAAGGCCGTTGATTTTGGACAGTAAATATATATCAGTGTATACAGACCTGTGCACTGCCCCCCGGGGTTTAAACGGGGGGGGCAAGCAGGGGGAAAGAAAAAAAAGAGAAAAAAAGAAAAGAAAAGGGAAAAAAGAGACATAAAAGCGAAAAAAATGAAAAATTATTTACACTAATATAACTTAAAATGCATTGAAATAGGCAAAAAAAAAAAATTTCAAAACTAATAGGTAAAAAAAGGCGTCATAATTTACTGTTATTCGCTGGGGGAGGGGCAATAAAACGGGGGGGGGGCAAGCAGATCCTCCAATAAAACCATCCCGGCACAGGTCTGGTGTATAGCTACTATTAAATTTTTTACACTAATAAAACTTTTGTATAAATCAACTGTATTGCTACCGAAATAGCTTCACTTAAAAAATTTTTCCGATCAATATAACTTTAAAAATTTTTTATCTTCAATATTATTATGTTAAAAAATATGCAAAATTTTAGCACTTAATACATAGATTAGTAGGCTTTCATTTCACAGTAAGTTTTTCAATCGCTATGTACAGACAGACCTGTGCACGGTCTAGAATTGCCCTCCTGGAATATTTTGGTTGTGCCCCCCCCCCCCGTTTAATTCCCCCCGTCCAAAAATGAAAACTTTCCCAAAAAAATGATGCCATTGTTGACTTATAATGACGCCATCGTCGCGAAAATTTTGCAATTTTTAGCCTAATTCAATGCTTTTAAGTCATTTTAGACCTATTTTTACAAAAATTTCGCCTTTTTGTCCCTTTTTTTTCTCCCTTGCTTGCCCCCTCCCCCGTTTTATTGCCCACCCCCGTTTAAAAAAAATTTCCCCCTCCGTTTTGGAATTGTCCCCTCAATAAAACTACGGGAGGGGCGTCCACAGGTTTGTATGTATATTATATCGTAAATCACAAGATAATTTTAATATAATTAGTGTCAGTGATACAATGATATTAGAACAAATTAATTTATATTTATAATTTAGGTGGGTATAGGAAACAGTGTTAATCAACCCAGCCCACGGAAAGTTGCTGGAAGTCTCTATCAACGATTTGTAAAATCTGTGTCATGCGGACAGAATTCTACCATGGCTGTTACTAGTAGTGGAGAGGTAAATATCTGTGCAGTATAAATATGTGAATTTTTCTTGCCAAACACACTAATTAAATTTTTTTTAAAATTTCTCGAAATATTATAAGCAGTATAAATGTCCAGAACAACCTCAAGTATATCTCATGCGTTTTGCTGTGTAAACTATCACAAATTCTTCGAATGCGCATATGACTTTCAAATTTTTCTAAATTAAACCACTCATCGTTATAATAAGAACCACGAGATCTTGCAATTTTATTTTAAAAATGAAAAAAATCATTTTATTGTGCAGTTTGTAGCCTAATTTTCAAATATTAGATTTTTTATAGCTTTATACATGGGGCTACAATGGAAATGGTCAGCTTGGAGTGGGAAACAACTCTAATCAACTAAATCCTTGCAGAGTACTCGAGTTACAGACGGTTGTTATCAGCCAGGTATTTTACGTCATAAATAGTTTTGATTGTGTGCTAGTAATTTCCATATTTCAAACAATGGAATAACAGGGGAACCCATCACAAAATGTTCTGGAAAAATTTTTGGATAGTTATTATGACGTCTAACCTTATAATCATACCCGGGCAAGTTGGCCCGAAGTGGGTAAGGGGCGGTTAAACCCCGATTTCTCCATAGAACGTATTCTTGCCATATCTTTTTTTTCGGAAAGCATTTTACCCACATCGTTTTTCAGTTTTTTAATTTTAAAAATAGAAAAACTAGATTTAAAAATAAAAAGTTTTCAGAAAAAAGTTTGATGTTTGACAGTTTGACCGTAAAAATTAAGCGGTCAAATATTTTTTATGTGAACCTTATTCGAAATTACGATTATGGATATTGCCTTCGTTTATTATGCGACTCATTATACACCACACGACACGGACCATACATAACAAGACTTAAAAAACATGAAAACGGTCTTTAAAAAATTTAAATTCTGCATTTTTTATTGATGATAGTGATGTTCCTACCTTTTAATATCATGCTTTGGAGCTTCGTCCATTTAAAGCGGAGAGAGCTCTGCCCCTTAAATGAGCGATTTTAAGTTTATTTAAGCTTGAAATGCATTTAGACAGTGGCGTAGCCAGGGGGGACGGGAGGGCGGCCGCCCGCCCCCCCCCCCCGAAATCCGGCGAAGCCGGATTGGGACTTTTAAGTTTTTTGAATTTTGGGAGAAAATTTTTTTTCTTTAAATTTAAACTCAGAAACATTCCTAATGCGTTAAAAAAGCTTAAAAATACCCAAAAAACTAAAAAATTTTCCCGCTTCGCGGGAAGTGTAAATTGCTACATTTATATTAGATTTTTAATTTCCGTAGATTGTATGTGTCATTCAATACGTAGCTAAGGCATATGACTTTGCCTTAGATATGAAACTGCAATACTATATACATGTTAAAACTTCAAGTATTATTGATATAGGTTTGATAAGCTGTTTTAGACCCCTTAACAACGGTTTTTATATTTGTGGGGTAGTCTGCCTCTCTTTACCCCCTCTCTTGTTGTCGAAGATTGGCATTTTGTACCAGTTTCTTTTTTTTACTTATTGAATAATGTGTTATAAAAATTTAATACAAATCTTAATGCATTCTAAAACCATAAATTAATCATATAAAAGTTTTCCAGCTACGCGGGAAGGTCAAATTTATATATAGTAAACCTAATGTTATCAGTAATCAGACCTGTTCACGGTCTGGAAATGCCCCCCCCCCCGTTTTTTTGTTCCCCCCCCCGCCAAAAAATAAAAAAGTACCCTAAAATGATGACGCCATTTTTGACCTATGATTACGCCATCATATCATCGCGATTTTTTTGCAGTTTTTAGCCTATTTCAATGTATTTTAAGCCATTTTAGACCTATTTTTACCTAATTTTCACTTTTTTTGTCCCTTTTTTTCCTTTTCCCTTCTTTTTTTCTCTTTTTTTCTCCTTTTTTTCTCTTTTTTTCTTTCCCCCTGTTTGCCCCCCCCCGTTTTATTGCCCCCCCCGTTTCAAAAAAGTTGCCCCCCGTGCCCCCCCCATTTTGGAATTGCCCCCCCGTTTTAACCCCGGGGGGGGGCAGTGCACAGGTCTGAGTAATACTTTTTTTTACTATAGCTTCAACCATATTCATACGCAAAATTTAAAGACATCAGGCAATAAATGGTTTGGTTTAATACAATTTTATCCCATCGCCTTATTAATTTTGAAGATCAAACAAAATTGTATATAAATTAGGTAAAAAAACTGAAGTAAAATGTATGTTCGTGCGATCACCAGGGGACGATTTTTAAGCGTTTTTTGTACATATTTCGAAAAATTTTCGCCTCCGGCGGCGCGGAGGACACCTCTCAGACCCCTCGGCGAACGCTTCGCGTCGGCTGGCGCCGCTACGCGACGTAAGCGGCGGCGCTTCGCGCCGCTTCTGTGACACTTTTTTTCTCCCCAGACGGCCCCCCGGAAATGAAATCCTGGCTACGCCGCTTCAATTAAAGGTACTTTATTATTATTTTAAGACTATTTTATGCTTTTTAAGGAAGTTTTAAAAATATTTAATTTACAAAAAAATTGACAAAATAAACTATGGCATCACTCTTTAATTATTCATAAAGTTAGTATAATAATAGGGTGGAGCTCCGGAGGTTACTCTGGAGCTCCTTAAAGCGGAGTTCCAGGGAACATTAATAATTGATAAATCGTTTAATTTCATAACATTAATATCTAATTATTCTCATAAATTTGATTTTGACCGACTGAAAGTTAGGCTTTTATACTCACACACAATTACACAATTTTTTCTATATAAAATGGAACTCATTTTATTGATCAGGTGATGTGCGGTTATGCTCACGCTCTTGCTTTAACAGACGAAGGGGAGTTGTATGCATGGGGAAGCAACTCTTGTGGTCAATTAGGAACATCTAATCGAACTAATCAATTAGTCCCGATTCAAACCGCCGTCCAACTAGGCCGGTAAGTGAATACCAGTAATGTTTCATACTTTCATGCATAGATTAGATTAAAATGCGGGGGGTAAAATGGGGTCTACCATTTACCCACCCCCTAACCTCGAAATTTTAGTCTCCCTCCTAAAAAATACAGAGGGCCTCTCCCCACCTCCCCCCAAATTTTGAAATATTAAACTTAAGTTCGGAACTTTATTCCATACATGGGCAAGTTGGTCCGGAGTGGGGGGGGAGTTAAAACCAAATAAGGGGAGTTAAAATCCGAGAAACGCAAAATACCCATATTGTTTTTTCTGGAGTGCATTTTACCCACATTGTTTTTCGATTTAAAAAAAAATAGGTAAAAAACGCTAATTTTAAGTTAGAAAGCCCTTTTTATTGCATTTTTGAGCTTTTTATTGTTTAAAACATTCATTTTGACCTCAAAACTTAAGTTTAAAGGCAGTTAAAAGTCATTTTAAAGACATTTTTTTCTTCATTTTTCCAAAATTCGGAGGGTTAACCTTTTCTCCCCCCTCCACTTTTGAGTGGGGCGGTTGAAAACCCCCTTCTCAGAATTTGGGGGGTTAACCCTCCCCCCCCCCGTATGCATCCTTCCATGTATGCATTCGAAGGTTTTTTTTTCCTAGAAATACAAAACACACATTTACAATGTGTGAGATTTTCGCCATTTTTGCTGTTAAATTGTTAAGAAATTGCTTAAAAAATTTTAATGATAGGTATATCACTAATTTAGAAAAAAAATGTATCTGTCCACGATTTTTTTATATTTTAAATGAAAACGGTAACAAAGTTTTCAAAAGGGTGACCCTTCTTAGTTTTGAAGGGTCAATCCATTTTAAGCCAGCTTATTTAAAATCCAAGACACAAGATCATTCTAGAATAATCGAAATCGCTGCCATTCATACGTGTAATATATCCGCGGGTACAGCTCAGAACAACAAGGTCTACATGTGGGGTCAAGTGCGCGGACAGACAATCAACGTTCCGCACGAGACGCGATTCTCCTGTCTGGACGATGTCTTCGCTTGCTTCGCCAGCCCCGCTGTCTGCTTCCGACCCGTCACTTTCGGTAAGAGTTTCCTTCGTGTAAACATGGGCGTAGCCAGGGGGTCTAGGGGGTCTAGACCCCTCTTTTGGGTCGGCAAAGGGCAAAGGCAAAGGGGTTAGACCCCCTTTTAGGTCGCCAAGGATAAAAATATGGGGGTCTAGAACGGCAATTTTTTATAAATTTTCTCGCGCTTCGCTCCGCTTAGCGCTCGATTAATTATATAGTCTCCACTTCAAAATCAGTGTTACTTTGTAATCTTGGTATGACCACGCTGGACCCACCTTATTCTCATTCTTAATGTTCTAATTGATCTCTACTTCCAAATTTGTGTTACTTTGTTTTGTAATCTTGATACGACTATGCTGGACCCCCTCTTAGATTGTTATATAGTGGCATTAAAGATTTAGAAATTAGGAGAAGTAATTTTAAAAACATTTTTTTTCACTTTGCACTAATCAGCTGTAATTCAATGTATTCATTTTTCAGTTGTTAATGTTTTGGAAATCAAAAATTTTTAAGGTATCAAATTGTTTGTAAAAAATTTTCTCATTGTTTTATACTTATTTTTATTGAATAATAAGAAAATTATGACTTATGTGGCATAAACAAGGTAATAAACACTCCGCGTAATAAAAAATTTTTTAGCCCTTTTATAACGTTAGGATTTGGACCATACATGGGCAAGTTGGTCCGGAGTGGGGGGGGGTTAAACCCCAAATTAGGGGGGGTTAAAATCCGAGAAACGCAAAATACCCATATCGTTTTTTTATGGAGTGCATTTTACCCATATCGTTTTTCGATTTTGAAGGGAAAATAGGTTAAAAACACTAATTTTAGGTCAAAAAGCCCTTTTTATAGCATTTTTGAGCTTTTTATTGCTTAAAACATTCCTTTTGACCTCAAAACTTAAGTTTGGAGGCAGTTAGAAGTCATTTTAAAGACATTTTTTTCTTCATTTTTCCAAAATTGGGGGGGTTAACTTTTTCTCCCCCCCCCCCACTTTTGAGTGGGGGGGGGGTTAAACCCCACTTTTCAGAATTTGGGGGGGTTAACCCCCCACAACCCCCCCCCCGTGCCCATGTATGATTTGGACCCCCCTGGTCCCCCCCTTTCAAAAATTTTGTTCAGGGTTGGCCCCCCCTTTCCAAAATCCTGGCTACGCCCATGCGTGTAAGTTACTATATCTAGTCAGTTTGTGGTTTTTGTAGCTCGGTATATATATATATATAGAACATAATATACCAAAGTACTAAAGCAAACAAAATAATCTTTTTTCCTGTAAGGTATAACCTACAATGGGGATTACGCCACTCTGGAGGTCGTGGTTGATTTGTTCACCAAAACCGCCATTGCCACCTTAGTGAGGTAATTGCCACGTTATGTGTTGTGGCGTAGCGGCTTGCCGCGCTGAGGGGGCTGAGGTCCTTACCGTGTGGCCATTGCGGCCTAGCCCACAACCGGAGGAGTAGGTTTATCTTTACATACACTATTGTGCAACCAAAAGATAAGCCTTCCTCCCACGGTAAGACAAACCGACCAAACGTAGGCCTAGGGAATAGATGTGAGATAGGTAAAATAAATGTATTATTAAATATAACCTCACATCTAATCCCTAAAATCCTCTGATAGGGGTGGGGCCTTTGACTAACATTCTACATCAACAACAGTGCTGATATAGGGTGGTAGGCGGTAATATGGAATATCCATGGCCGGCCCGCTTCAGCTTTAAAAAAAAAAACAAAAAAACACTACGCTGCATGAAACTAACACCATACATTTTTATTTTAGCGACCCCGTACAGGAACGCGATTCAGGAAAGCGTGCGATCCTCTTTCGACGACCCAAGCACGGCAGACGTGGTGTTCCAGGTGGAGGGGAAAGAGATCCACGCTCACAAGTCCATCCTCAAAATCCGCTGCCAGCACTTCCGCTCCATGTTCAAGGAGACCTGGTCGGAGGGAAACGGGAAGTAAGAAGATTGCTTTTTATTTATCTATTATTTGACGGAACGAATGTGGTATCTTTTTTGTCTATAAACCGTTTGATAAGTCTAACCTTTAGTAACTATATGGTCAGATGTTTACTATAAATAGGGTAAAATATAAACCCGTGACAGAAAACGCAAACTCTTTCCTTTGAAATTTCTATTTTTAATTTTAGCCATGTTGAAATCACACAGTTCAGTTATCCGGTGTACCGGGCCTTCCTGTCCTACCTGTACACGGACCGTGTGGATTTGCAACCTGAGGACGCCGTGGGTCTTCTTGACCTGGCCAATTCCTACTGCGAAGAAATACTGAAGGCAAGAGCTCTGGCAGACATTGTTTTCCGTTTTTTATTCTTTAAGCATTGCATTTTCTTAAATTCCCAAAATAGTGTTTTTCATTCCGCATCAAATGGTTTTTTGTTTAAAAATATAAATTAAAACACTGCCGTCCAAAATTGCGTCCATACGCGTGGTAATTAAATTGTTTTTGTTATCTGGATGTCGCCTCTAAATTTTTAAACAAATATTAATGCTTAGTCTTCTATTTTCCTTAATTTTACTTTGTGGAAAACATAATAATAGCAAAGCAAATTACGCAGAGAAAAGGTTTTAGGAGAAGCGCGAATGTATTAAAAACGGCTTCCAAAGACATTCACCACTGGCTTTAAGTGTAAGTAGCTTCCGAAATTTCGAGTTTTATTATACATAAAATTGTTTGACGATTGCGGTCTAAAAGTAAAAAAGAATAGGTTTAAATATTTTTTAAAGTTGGGTTTAAAGAAGGTGATCTACACGCAGAATGTTTTTCGAAAAACATGAAAAGTGGATACCTCAATCTGGACAACTTTTCTTAACTGTACAAGTAATTTAAACTTAAGATAGGTTCAGTACTGTCGAAGGAGAAGGGGTGTGATTATCCCCCTCCCCAAAAAGATCTCGAAACTGCCGACACCAAAAGAATTTGTTTTTTTAATTTAGGGGAGAAGTTCCTGAAATTTGGCGGTTAACAGTTTACTAAAAACGCTAAAAATGAGGTTTTTTTAAGGATTCATTCTTCCCCCCCCCATTCTCGAAAAAACCCATAGGCTGCCACATATGTGTGGGGAGGTTTGCCAATGCTCTCGGTTGACAGGAGAAGTGCGCAGAAATCATCCAACGGGGAATCACAGTGGAAAACGCCGTCCTCCTCTACGCCGCAGCTCTCCGCTTCGACGCCAAAGAACTGGAACAGTTCTGCTTCCAATTGTAAGTCCTAATATTTCAATGATTTTATACTGAACCATTTTATCCTTTTTAGCAGCAAATAGCTTTGGGCAGAGCAACGTTTATTCACATTAAGAAGTAATAGTGTCCAAAACCCATCAACGGTTTCTTAAAGGTATTCGCCACTTCGAATCTGAAGTTTCGAAGACGTGCGAACATAAAATGACAAGGACAAAGTTTTAAAAACCAGATATCTAATGCGTATAATTCTTTTAATCTTCACTGCAATTTTAAAAGATAAAAAAATTATTTTAGAATTCAGAGATTTTTAATATTTTATTTTTTTATTTTTAGTTGTCTTAATCACATGACAGTTATAACAGAAGGAGAAGCTTTCCAACGCTTGGAAGAACAAACCTTAAAACATTTTATTGTAGAAGCCGCTAAACATGGAGCTTTCAAGCACTGATGTAAAAAAATTAATTTTGGAAGAAAAACTTTGAATGAAAACTATTCTTCTTCAAAGAGGGGCGATTGCTGTTTTTATATGATCTCTATTTTAAAACTTAAATTTTGTTGTTTTGTCCAAAGATAAACTTTCTACTTAATTGCATTATCCATGTTGCACAATCCGCACACTCTTAATTGCATTATCCATGTTGCATAATCAGCACACTATACTGTTTATGGAATATAGCTGAAATTTTACAAATAGACTATAATTATGAAATTTAAATAACCACCATAAATCTAAAGCTTTTACAGCAACCGAAGGTTTAATTGTTAATAATAATGACAGGAATTCAATTGTACTAGAAAGTTAAAAAAATGCATGTTGATGGAAATTGTTTTATAATAGAAAATGTTTTTATTCCTGTAGAGTTGTTTATTTCAGTCCAGTAGTTGGCATATTTTGCATAAAACTGCTCGAAAGCCAACAAAAATTTTCAGGGTGAAATTCAACGTGTCTTAGATAACATTTTTATCGAATTACAAAAAAACGCAGCGTTTATAATAAATGGAGAGGTTTTTATAACCTATGGATTTTTCAGTGTATTAATTTAATTGTTACCTATATTATTTATTTAATATTATTTTCCCGTAAAAGCTTGACATGTTTTATCATTATAAATATTAACAATGCTTATTTTTTATGACTTTCCTGTACAATGGAACTACCGTCGAGTTTTTAAATTAATATGTAGTTATTACTGTACTTTATTTGTACTGATTTATTTTGGTTTTAAACAGATCTCTATGTTTTATATTCAGAATAGTATATTGTTTAGTTGTTTGTTATCGGTATTTAGCTAAAATAAAATCAAAAAATAACTTTACTAAACTAAAGCAATTAACAATAGTATTCTTTGTAGATCTCTAAACGCCGTCGTGTAGCGCCTTGGGACCCTAATTATAAAACGACCGCAAAACGTTTCAAAATACCGGGTCTACAACCGACGGTCTCCAGGGGTGCGACAGTACGTTCCCAAGGTGCGACACGACGGTCCCGGTACATAGTGCGTTTCTTACAGCATAAAACAATCTCACGTTTTCAAAATTTGCGTTTTTGTACTTACTACCGGCCCAATAATGGTTTCTATTATAGTATAAGATAATATAAACATCGATACCCTAATATATTGGGTAGCTATAATATTGCCTGATAACTAAACCAAAGAATTTAATATGATTTTACCACGACCTATAGAATATTAATGCGCCTTGATTTTTAAAGTCAGTCAAGAAACATTATGTTCACCTTTTCACACAGAAACTTACAAAAAAATTACGTGAAAAGCAGAAAAGGGCTCATAAATATTAAGTTCGCATATATATTATTTTAAAAATTTAAAAAACGAGGTCTAAAATGTTTTTCCGTTTCTGTCTGTGACCAAATTAACATATTGAAAAAGAAAAGAACATACAGTTACCGTACGAAATATAAAAACATTTCGCATAAAAGATCATTAGTTGTGGCTTTTATGTAAATTCAAATTTAAATAAGGAAAAATAGACACTGGTCACAACTCTCCCATTTAAACGGAAGTTATTCAGTGTTAAGGATCTTCACAGGGTTATGATGTTATAGAATCATTTTTAGCCAATTATAGTGATGGGCGGAACACCGGAACCAGAACCGGAATTGAGATTTTCCAAAAATCCGGAACCGGAAATTGCAAATTTGGCCTGAAACATACGGAAACTGGAACTTCCCATCACAAAGCTAAAGTCCCTCAGGCTGAAATTCAGGGCGTAACCGCTCGCCGTCAGGAAGAAATAAAGAATGAAGGCTTGAGAATAAAAATAATAAAAAAGTTTTCAGAGATGATATAACCAATTATTATTAAGTTGCGTCAGGTGTTTCTCTCCACGTGATATTTTCTCGAAGAACGAGTGGTTGTTTACCACCTATTTTCACCCTGATAGAATTCATCTTTAGTGTTTGGGAAAATGATTGATATCCAATGAACAGTGAGATCTCCAATTTTTAGGTCCTCCCACAACCATTCCGACAGAGCAAAACATATATGACGTGATCACGAATACTATGTATATGTTATTATAAGGGTCTTTAAAATCCTTACGTGTACAATCACCAACAAAAATGCAACTATTTTATGTTTACAAGAAGATAAAAATAAGTTTAGCTCTGCAAAAGCAGTGTTTTAAACTTCAATGTTCTTTAGAAATATAACAAAGCGAGATAATGACCACAATTCCCACAACCATTCCGACAGAGCAAAACATATATGACGTGATCACGAATACTATGTATATGTTATTATGAGGGTCTTTAAAATCCTTACGTGTATAATCACCAACAAAAATGCAACTATTTTATGTTTACAAGAAGATAAAAATAAGTTTAGCTCTGCAAAAGCAGTGTTTTAAACTTCAATGTTCTTTAGAAATATAACAAAGCGAGATAATGACCACAATATAACAAACAAAGATAATGACCGCAATTTTCACCGTATTGTTAGATCCTGTATGAAGAATAATAACGACGGAAATTCAAATGTACAGAAAGGTCTTTTAGAGGATTTAACATTTTAGAGAAGACGGGATAAAAATGGTTATCAAAAATACTTAAAACATTTTTATGAGAAACAATTTTTTAACAAAAAACATAAATTGGTAAATTATAATAAACAAATTAAATGCACAATAGGCTAATCTGGATAATAATATATCTTCTTCCAATTTGACTCCTATATTTGATCTAGTGTTGTAAAAAGTTACTTTTACTTTTACTTAAAGTAATAAAAGTAACGGATTTTGGATTACCTTTACTTTTACTTTTACTCGACTTTTGAAATTTCAATTACTTTTACTTTTACTCTTACTCGACTTTTGAAATTTCAAATACTTTTACTCTTACTCGGATTTTCCTCTGCAAATACTTAAATTAATTTAAGTAAAATTTAAGTAATTTGAAAGGGTAAATTCCCCATGAGCTTTTTGTAAAGTAAATGGCAAGAGAACATTTTTTAAGCCACTAACACGCTAAAACCATTTATTTTGACTAAAAACTTATTAAAATGATAATTTATACATAAAATTAGCAAAAAAACTTTGGAACAGAGCTTTGGAGCTCCAAAAACCGGTGTTTTGCTCCGTTCAAAATTACTTTTATTATACTTTTACTCTTACTTTTACTTTAAAAAATAGGTCTTACTTTTACTTTTACTTTACTTAAATAAAATTTTGACCATTACTTTTACTTTTACTTTACTTAAATTAAAAAATTACAAATTACTTTTACTCTTACTTTACTTAAATTAAAATTTTTCAAATTACTTTTACTTTTACTTAAAATAATCCAAAATCAATACTTTTTACAACACTAATTTGATCCGTAACAGGCCAGAAGAGCCATGGAACCTAAGAGCCAAGCAGCCAGAACGGAAGGGACAAAAGAGCCAAATGAAGGAAATCATGAAAAACACAAAAGAGCCAAGAGGTCAGAGAGTTGGACTTAAGAGCCTGACTTTTTAGTTTTTAGGACCAAAGAGCCAGAAAAAAAGGGACTTTAGAACCTTTGACGGCGCTTTGTTTTTCTTAAACGTTACAAGGCGCACTTTTCTAAATAAACACACTAAAGGGAACTTTAGAGACATTTTTTTATTTTTTTAATTACTTTAAATAATTTTAAATGTATTTCAACATCAAATCTGCGACTTCATTGCCGCCAATATGAATTACAATTGTAACTAATTATCAATGAACAAAGCTTTAATAAGCTTAAAATCGCTTATTAAAAAGCAGAACTCCGGAAATTCCTCCGCTTTAAATGGACGGAGCCCCGGAGCATGATATAGAAGGTTAGGAACATTACTCTTTAATTGTGTTGAATATTTGAAAATTTCTAATTTTTTCTAAACTCAATTTTGGAGAAAATTGACTTTCTTGCGTGGCATAGCAAACAAACAGGCCTAACGAGTTTTTCTGGTGAACGCATAATTTTCTGTAAATATTCTTTTTATAATTTGGTGTGTACACTTAAGAAAGACGAATTAAGAAATTTCAATACCTCAAAGATGTCTCTACTGGCTAAAATTTAAATATGTAAGCATAGCACCAAAAAGCCAATTGTGCTCACTATATAGGTCGTCGAGAAACATTTTTAGTATTACACATAAGCAGAAAGAAAGATTGCTTAATTAGAATAAAATTTGTTATTTAAAAGCATGGAAAATAAAATTTTGTCGCAAATGTGTGACAAAGTAAAGTTTAAAAATAAATACAAAAACATAACTTTAACTTTCGAATGTATATAATATATATTTTAATATATTTTAATATATTATATATATATATAAATATATAAATATATAATATATATATATAAAATAATAATATCATTATAAGTTATTTTATTAATGGTTTTTTGCGTTTGGTAATTTAGTCCCTCCTACTGTCGATTTACGCATGTAAATGTAAAAGTTATTTCTAAATAGTTATGTCCCTTTTGGCCCTTTGGACACTATGTGTCTCCCTTTTGGGTCTTTTGGACCCAGCTTTACGCCATTTCCCTCCATCTTTTTCCTCTCCCCGTTTTGCTCAAAAGTGCGGTATTTATACCCGTGGCTCTTCCGTCTCGAAATCATTTGATGGTTAAGGTGTACCGTTTCTAACGGTAAAATTTAGGAGGCAAATTGGGAGAAGATGTTCACTTTATTTTTGGGTTCATGTTTATTTTATGATGCATTGAATTTCTGTATTATAGCTTACAGTTTTATATGTATGTTGTTTGTTTAAAAATAGTTGAAATTCAGGAAGTCGTTTCAAAAAAAAAATAGTTCATTACTAAGTTAACTTATGTTTTGCTAAAGTATTGCTTATTCAAAAACTTTTGTACTTTTCACTCGCTTCATTGCATAATGGTGGGAATGACATGGGTTAGGGTTCACAAATATGTCTAAACTTTGGGTCCGATTAGTTGTTTTTTGTCATTTCACTGCAGCACTTTTTTTCGGTTTCTAGCAAAAATTTCCTTTGATTTATCCTTGTATTTTAAATGATTCTCAGATGACGCAGGATATATTTACCCACAGCTACTTTAGATTTATATAAAAGACAAGATTTATGAGTTAACCAAAAAATAATCCCAAACAACATCCAACACAACACACAGTCTTTTTTGTTTTTAAAAAACCACTTGGTCTGGATCCAAAAAAAGAAGATGATGTATTAAATTTGTTTGTCTTATTGATACCATTTTGTTGGACAATGGAAGCGGGAGAGTTCAAATTTTGTTCAAGCTCAATATCTACTTTCACGAAATTATCATTGCTTTCAAATAGTTTCTTAAGTAAAAGATTTTTTAAATTATACATTGGAATCATACATATTTAAAAAATCTAATTTTTTTGTCTTTTTTAATGGACCTAGCATAACAAAAATTGGGTCGGCGGTCCCACCACGAAACAAAGTTCCTCTCAAATTAAATGCCTTTTTTTGTATTATTTTTGAAACTGAAAATACTATATACAAATATAACATCTACTTGAAAAATTTTAGCTGTTTTTTTGTGTTTAGTTAAGCATCACAAAATGTTTTTTTCTGATTAACCAAAAAAATTTACATATGAGAAACTTTTGTTACGCTTAATATAGCTCTAAATAATGGTCAAAAGTTAACAAAAATACTCGAAATTGTTTTAATATAGTTGTTTAATCTCCGGTTTTCAAAAAAATTTGGTAAACATGATTGGTTTTATAACGAATTGTGATTTCGCGGCGGGACCGCTAACCCAAATTTTTGTTATGGTATGTGGGTCCATTTTAAAAACTTAAATAAAAAAATTTGCATGCTTAAAAAATGCATTGTACTTAATAAAAACAAACAAACATAATTCTGTTTCATTTGACCTAAAAAAGCAATAAAAGTTAGTCTTATTAAAATTTATTTCAACAATAACTTTATGACGTAGTTGAAAAAGTAAACTATTAATAGTTTTCACACAGATTGAAACGTGTTATAGGAATATAGAGCAGTAGCACTTTTGTGTTGTTGCTTTGCTCAAAGCATAACTACATTTTGAATTGGGTTCATGAATCATAAAGCGCCTTGTGTATGAAATAAATGATGAGTTTCCAGCTACGGATTTTTATTGAAGACACGCAGCGCATGCAAATTGCCGCGGATAAACACTGTTACATGTGTAATATATGTGCGACTGCCTACTTCACTAAGTACTTTCTGCCTACTTCGTTAACTACTTACTGTTTATTTCGCTAACTACTTTACGCCTACTTTGTAAGTACTTTGTTAACTACTTGTATTAACTACTTTATTTTTGGAAAGTAGTTAGTTAAGTAGGTAGTTAACTACTTTTAGAAAAGAAAGTAGGTAGTTATTTAGTTAGCCAAAATCATGGTACTTAAGTAGTGAACTACTTATGTAGTTATCACAATAATACTTTTCAACCAAACCGAATGCAAATTAATCCTTATGTTACTTTGGTCAAGAATATTTAACCCAAGAGAATGTCCTACTGTACACTAAATTTTTGACCAAAATTCTGCTAGAAAAGTCGCACTTGCAAACATTTGTTCGACTTTTCTAGCAATACTCATGTAGTTAAGTAGTGAACTACTTAAATAGTTATCACAACACTACATTTCAACCAAACCGAATGAAAATTAATCCTTATGTTACTGTGGTCAAAAATATATAACCCAAGAGAATGTCTGACTGTACACTAAATTTTTGACCAAAATTTTGCTAGAAAAGTCGCACTTGCAAACGTTTGTTTGACTTTTCTAGCAATAATCCGCCATTTTCTACTAGTTTTTTCGCGCCGCGATTTTTAACACAGTGTTAGTTTTCTTGCAGTACCGTCAGCGATTTTTTTTGGACTCAACTCTGCTTTATTCGCACTGCGATTATTTTAGCACTGCGAGTCTGGCTGCACAAACAAAAAAATACAGACTTTGATAGACATTTTCAATGAAGTGACACTTTAAAATTTGTTTTAATACATTTTAAAATGTTGAAAGTTATTTTATTTCATTAAAACTAAAAAGTTTTGACATTTTAACGTAAAAAAACGACTTTTACTCATTTAAACACAAAATTTTCGCTTCGTCTCATTTTTATTTATTTTTTTTTGTTGTGCAGCTAGACTTGCAGTGCTAAAATAATCGCAGTGCGAATAAAGCAGTATTAGGTGCAAAAAAGTCGCAGTCCCCACTGCAAAAAAACTAACACTGTGTAAATATCGCAGAGTAGAAAAACTATAAACAGAAAATGGTGGATTTTTGCAAGAAAAGTCGTACACAGATTTTAAAGTGCGACTTTTCTTGCAAAATTTTGGTCAAAAATTTAGTGTTTAGTGGGACATTCTCTTGCGTTATATATTCTTGCTTTGGTCGATTAAATGTACGATTTGGAAAGGTTATACATAGACTTGATAGTTGATTTAAATTCCTTTCTTTGTTCCGGTCGTGAAAATTGTGTCTTTGCGGGGGACTATAATGTGCCTATGATAGAGTGGCAAACGCCCAAAACCTTAAACGCAGAATATGCTCACAACAAATTTTTAGATTCTGTCATTGAAAACAATCTTTACCAGTTTATAGATTTTAAAACTCACGATAGCGGTCATTTATTAGATTTACTTTTGAGTAATCAAAAAATCTTATCTCAAATTATGCGTGTAAAGAACCATTTTCTGCGTCTTGTGACCATGTATCTATTGACTTTTCTTTTTGTTTTGCATTGCATAACAATAAATTAAAACACTCGCAAATGTATTTTGACTACAAATCAGCTGATTTTACTGGAATTTGTAATGAGCTGGATAAAGTAAATTGGGCTTACATAATAGAAAATTCCGCAAACATAGACGAATTATATAACAAGTTTGTATCAATCCAAAAAAAATTAATTAATAAATTTGTACCGCTGAAACGCTACAAAGCTAAAAAGTTTATCTAATCCACCAAACATTTTAGCTTTAAAGCGTAAAAAAAGCAAAATACACCGTAAATCAAAATTAAACCGCAATTTTAAAAATGAATGGATTGATTGCGATAAAAAATATGCTGAAGCGTTAAAAAAATTTCATTACGATTTAGAACACGAAGCCATCAATAGTGGAAAGATAAAAAGATTTTTCAATTTTGCTAACAAAAAATTAGGGTCAAAAAAAGATGAAATTGGGCCCATAAAAAAAAGATGATGGGTCCATGGCCATTTATATTGAGGAAAAATGTAATATTTTTAACGATTATTTCTCCGATGTTTTCACAAACGACAATGGATTTATTCCTGAATTTGCAAAAAAAGTTAATGAAAATAAAGGAATATTTCTATGTCACTTTCCAGTTAAATTAGTTGAAAAAAAATTAAAAAAAGCTTCCAAATAAATCATCGCGTACTCCAGATCACCTTCCTGCTATATATTTAAAGAATCTTGCTTCCAAAATAGCTGAGCCTATGGCTAAAATTTTTGAGCTTTCAATGCTATCTGGCACCATTCCTTTAGTTTGGAAAGATGCTTTTGTTTCGCCTATTTTCAAAAAGGGTGCCAGTAGTTTGCGACAAAACTATAGGCCTATATCTCTCACTTGTATTAGTTCCAAAGTAATGGAGAATATTGTGTGTGATGAACTTTTGATTTACCTTAAAGATAAAAAACTGATTCATCCTGATGAATTTGGGTTTTTAAAACGAAAATCAGTAGGCTTACAGCTTTTATCTACTTTATCAGATTGGGTCACAGAAGTTGAAAATAAAAAATCAGTAGATTCAGTTTATATTGACTTTTCTAAAGCTTTCGATTCTGTAAGTCATCCTAAATTGCTAACAAAACTTAAAGCCTATGGGATTGATTATGAACTTTTAAGCTGGATATCTAGTTTTTTATCTTATCGTAGACAAAAAGTTGTTTTGCCTAATGATTCTCCCGATGCTTTAACTAAATATGTTTCATCTAATTATATAAGTGTCACGAGCGGAGTTCCCCAAGGAAGTGTGCTTGGGCCTCTTTTCTTTTTAATTTATATCAATGATCTGCCGGATTGTCTCGACTTTAAAACTTTTGTAAAAATGTTCGCCGATGATGCTAAAATGTACAGCACTATCGAGGATGAGAATAATAAAATTAATTTTCAAAAAAATTTAGATAGTTTTTGCCATTGGGCCAACAAAGGGCAGTTAAACATTGCTATAAATAAATACAGGCGCTTCATTTAGGTGATAGAAATGTAAAATATAGGTATTTTTTAAATAATATTCATATTGAAAGCAAAAATTGTGTTCGTGACTTGGATATTTTTATGTTGTCTGATCTCAAATTTTCTGATCACTGCGCTCATATAGCCGCAAAAGCCCGAAACCGAATTTCCGTTTTATTTCGAGCGTTTCGTAAAACTAATATGTCTTATTTGTTTAAAGCTTACACTAGTTTTGTGCGTCCATTGGTTGAATTTGAAACTTATGTTTGGAACCCTCATTATTTAATGGATATTGAACGCATTGAAAAAGTACAAAAAAATTATATCAAAAGGTTATATATGAGATGTTCATTTCCAAATGTACATTATGAAACACGTCTTAAAAAACTAAATTTAGATGGGCTTGAATCTCGAAGGTCAAGAAATGATGTTATTATGTGTTATAAACTGCTACACAATATGGTAGATGTACCCAGGGAAAAATTTTTTACTCTTGAAAACAACACACGCACACGTAATAATGGGATAAAGCTGAGAGAAAAATTTCGTAGATTAGACGTATATAAGTATTTTTTTGGCAATCGTGCTGCTAAATTGTGGAATATATTGCCCAAAAACATAGTTTCATCTCAGTCTTTTTCGATTTTTCGTAACAAATTATTGGCTTTTATAAAGTAAATTTCTTTATGCTTATATTTTTTATATTTATTAATTAAACACAATACCCAGTCACAATAATTATGTTTATTGTTCATTTTTTCGTATTTTTTGTCTATTTTTATTTCATATCATGTATTGTTGTTTTTTTTGTATAATAACATATGTGATCATTAATTTCTTTTGTTGAATTGTAAGTGTGTTACATAACCGTAACCTTTGCATCAATAAACTTATCCTATTCTATTCTATTATATTCTAAATAGAGTATAACTATTGTCAAGAATACATAAAATTAATTAATTTAAAAAAAAAAGAATGAGAAACGGAGAATAATTATACGGTATATGTGTGGATCCTAACGACCACGTATACATGTTTTTTTATGCATTCGGTTGCAAGTTTTTCGAAAAATATGCAACCGTATGCATGTGATTTTATAAATTGGCAAACGGTTGCATGTAAAAGCATGCAACCGTATGCATAATATGCATACGTATGCATGTGTTTTTAAAACACATGCAACCGTTTGCATGTGTTTTAAAAACACATGCAAACGGTTGCATGTGATTTTAAAACAGATGCATACGTATGCATGTGTTTTCAAAACACATGCAACCGTTTGCATGTGATTCAAAAACATAAACATTTGCATGTGTTTTAAAATTCAAAAAAAAAATCTGTAAGAAATTTTTTTATTAAAAAATAACCATCTCTTTAAAAACAATTTGCAATTAATCTTTGGCCGTCAAAAGTAGTCATAGCTTACGCAATATTAGAGTAATTTTAAAAAGCAATATATCAATTTGTTCGTATTTTCATGAAAAATACAATAATGTTTTTAAATTTTTAATTTTCTTATTTGTTTACCAGATAATTAACAATATAACAAAACACCAATAAAAACGCACAAAATATATTATTTTGAAACAAGCCTAAAAGTTGTATTTTAAATAATTCGTAGGAAAATAAATTTAAATACATACAAATATATCAAAACAGGCCGACAATTCATTAAACTGACAATTTTTTAAAACAACATCCAGAATTAAAGTTTTTTTTTAAAATTTTTGTTAGAAAAAAGAAAAAATTGCCATAAAAAGATGTAAATAAATTTTTTCTATTTGAATTTTAATGTTCAATATTTATTAATTTTTAAATGAAATTACAAAAAAAAACACAAAATAATATTAAAATTAACACTTTTAAATAGATACAAAATCATAAAATAAGGAAGAAAGAGGCAAAAAAAGCGCTTTTTCAAAAGATGATTCATTTTGAAAGGGGATTCAAACCCCGGGGCTAGCAAAATACAATTATTTTTCCCTAACTGCTGGACTATTATGACATTGTTGGCCTTATAAAATTCTAAAAACCTTATAATAAACTGTGCTTTCTCTCGAAACAAAAATTCAGGAAAAAGTTCTAAAAACCTTATGCAATGTGCTTTCTCTCAAAAAAACCACTATATCAATTTTTTGTATTTTAATGAAAAATACAATGGTGTTTATAGATTTTTAATTTTTTTATTTGTGTGCCTGATAATTAATTCTTGCTATTACAAAACGAAAATAAAAATCACAAAATATGTATAATATTAATATTAATACACATTCAAATATAATTTTTTTAGATAGCTTTAACACTGGTTTTTAAAGCATATAAAAATGATAAAGAATGTTTACCGTTTCTAATATTACAGTGATAAAAACGAAAGGTGTTTAAATTTTTTTTTAAATGATTTTTTTTCTTTATGTCTTTGTAAGAAGACTGTTTGAAAAAGTTGTTGAGAATGCTTTATTAGATCTTTTTTTATGAGAAAAAAGTAAAAATGCATAGTGGAATGTTTTCTGCAAGCTCGACAATTTTTAGGTGTTAAATGTTTCATCAAATGTTAAACCCAAATTTTTATACTCATTGAGACTTCTTTTAAGTACAGAATCGCCGAAATACATCATTTTTAAAAGTTAATATATATCTCATGAACCATTAGTGATATTTTAACGAAACAAAATTTGTGATCTATTAGGGCGGTAAGGTTTTCACAAAAAAAATCAGTCATCAAAGTCACGAGTAGCTAACAAAAAACAGATCGTTTTACTAAAAATTTATTTTATATTCATTTATTGTTTTAAAAAAATTTTACTTCCCCCATTCCCTTGCAAGTGTGGGTTAAATTTAAACCGTTCCTTTCCTTTCCACGAGAAACTAAAAAGGCGAATAAAAAAATATACAAGCGACAAAAAATGACGAAGTATTATAAAATAAATCATTAAAATTGTACGCTTTTTTTGTCTCTTTCTTCTTAATTTTATTGATTTTGTACCTATTTTTAAGTTTTTATTCTAATTTAGTATTGTTTTGTGATTTTGTACATTTAATTTTTAATATTTTGCGATAAATATTAAAGATTAAATGCAAATAAAAAAAACACATATTCTCATGCCATTATTGTTGTAACGAAATTTTTAAAACAAAAATAAAAATGCTTTTATTTCTGGCTTTTATTTTAAAACAATTTCAGTTTAATGAATTGTCGACATATTTTGATATATTTGTATGTATTTATAATTATTTTCCTACGAATCATTTAAAATATCACTTTTATGCTGGTTTCAAAATATATATTTTGTGCGTTTTTATTGGTGTTTTGTTATATGGTTAATTATCTGGTAAACAAATAAAAAAAATAAAAGTCTAAAAACATTATTGTATTTTTCATGAAAATACGAACAAATTGATATATTGCTTTTTAAAATTACTCTAATATTGCGTAAGTTATGACTACTTTTGACGGCCAAAGAATAATTGCAAATTGTTTTTACAGAGATTGTTATTTTTTAATAAAAAAATTTCTTACGGATTTTTATTTTTTTGAATTATGCAACCGTTTGCATGTGTTTTGAATCACATGCAAACGGTTGCATGTTTTGAAAACACATGCATACGTATGCATGCGTATACGTATGTATGCATGTATACGTATGCATATATGCATTTAAAACACATGCATACGTATGCATAGTGATCGACCGGGGCAGAATTTTTGCTGATGCCGGGGCCGGGGCCGGGGCCGGGGTAGAGAAATTTGGATTTGCCGGGGCCGGGGCCGGGGCAGGCGAAAAATTAAGCAGAATTTGTAATTTTGGTCATTTTTTTCAAATAAAAATCAACATTTTAATTGTTAATTATTGAAACATGTGTTTTGAAAACATGTGCATGTGTGTGCATAATTATTGAAGCATGTTTTTCGAAAAATATGCAACCGTATGCATGTGATTTTATAAATTGGTAAACGGTTGCATGTAAAAGCATGCAACCGTATGCATAATATAAATACGTATGCATGTGTTTTGAAAACACATGCATACGTATGTATCTGTTTTAAAATCACATGCAACCGTTTGCATGTGTTTTTAAAACACATGCAAACGGTTGCATGTGTTTTAAAAACACATGCATACGTATTTATATTATGCATACGGTTGCATGCTTTTACATGCAACCGTTTACCAATTTATAAAATCACATGCATACGGTTGCATATTTTTCGAAAAACATGCAACTGTATGCATAAAAAACATGGATACGTATGCATGTCGTTAGAATCCACACATATCCCGTATGATTATTCTCCGTTTCTCATTCTTCTTTTTTTAATTAATTAATTTCATGTATTCTTGCTATTGTATATTTCTCAGCAATAAAGTGAACCGAAAATTTAAACTTCAAGTTTTATATTTATAGCAATTTAATTTCAGTTGTATCATGGGTGGCGCGGGAGCGCCACGGGGCGATTTAGCCCCGTGGCGCCGCGCCAACCATTATTAGAGAACGTGGGTAAAGTTTGAAATTCAGAACCTTCTTCTTCTTCTTCTTCTTCTTCTTCTAATTATTATTATTGTTATTATTATTATTCCAACGCTCCATCCTTAAAAGCGATATTCCTCATTCGTTACTGATTGATCAAAACTAAACATGGGCTCATAAGAAAGAGGAAGGAATTACGCAACTTTCTTAGGAAGCACTTTTTTGATTTAGGTCCTTGTTATCGATTTATTGATCAAAATAAAAAATTTGAAAAATAGACAAATAAAAACTCCCAACCGCACAATAACAGTCTTTTGGCAACAATAAGGATTGTACAGAGCAGACAACCAACATCCCCTCATAAAAACCGCACAAAAATAGCAGACCGGTTTTAATTGGTGGCAGAAACGGAACCAGTTCCCAGCGGTGCCACACTGCAATTTAACCCACCGCACCGCGCCAATTATACTTAGAGAACGTGAGTAAATTTTGTAATTCATGTTCATCATCTTCTTATTATTATTATTTTTACTTTAGATTTATAATTGCAATCATTGGCGCACGGCATCGCGCCAACTGTATTTAGAGAACGTAGGTAAAGTTTGTCTGGAGCGCCACTGCACCGCACTAACTATAATTAAACAACATGGGTAAATTTTGTAGTTTAAATTCATCTTTCTTATTATTATTATTTTTTTATTTAAAAAAGTATATCGCGGCAACGGAATGATTATAAACATATGTTTTTGCGCAGCTAAAACTACAGTTTATTATGCTATTTTTTTAATTTAATTCAAAAAAAGTGGTAGACTAGCCTTGAAAAATGCTCTAAGAATAGAGTAGGAAAAAGGGGCGATTTTTCCCCGGGCGTATGTTTAGACAGAAAAGATGTGGACTAGTCTGAGATGGACATTATGTGGACTATCGGAAATTTGCATTTGGTTTGGGCAGCTGCTCCCCGAAAAAAAATTTCTTCCATTTTTTTTGATTTGTTTATACATTGTCTTTCTCCGCCTGTTGCTTTTTTTGTGGAAATGCATATACTCACAGCGATCTTTGACAAGCGCGAAATCGCCACTTTTTAAAATTTATAGTACAAATATACATACAAATATAACCTTCAAATTGAAAAAGTGGCGATTTCGCGCTTGTCAAAGATTGCTGTGAGTATAATTTTTTCAATTGACATTTCATCAAACTAAAAAAAATGCAGCAGTGCTGTGTGATTAGATCAATGTATAAACAAATCATTATCATATGGTAGAAATTTTTATTTAGTGAGCAGCTGCCCAAACCAAATGCAAATTTTTTATAGTCCACATAATGTCCATCTCAGACTAGTTCACATCTTTTCTGTCTGAACATACGCCCGGGGAAAAATCGCCCTATTTTCCTGCTCTATTCTTAGAGCATTTTTCAAGGCTAGTACAAATAACAAATCAAATAATAATAAAACGCAATGGAAACTGTGTGACGTTAAACAAGAAATTTAATTAATTACTTACCATGCAATGATTCTTTAGTTTTATACTTGTTTGTCTCTTTAAGTCTTATTAATATTCCAAAATCCTGTTTTTAGAATTTTAAACAGAGAATATAATTTCTTCATTTTTGAACAAAGTAATATTTGGAAGAACAACAATAAATTACTCGTTAAAAAACAACAATTATTTGGCAAGTTCACTATAAAATTATATTAGCATAATTTTTGCTTTGGTTATATATCAAGAACAACCCAAAAAAATCTCCGTTTGTACATTATAGATTTTTATTCAAATTTTAGTAAGCACTTGCATATATTACTTTACTAAACTGTTTCCTGGTATTTTTTGACAATATTTTCCTGCGCGGCTTCTTCTAACAGAGGATCGAATTTCGAGGAATATCCTAAATATATGAAATTCTTTAAATGGAATCATTTAGTTTGTAAACTTTGCGTCTTGTTTTTACTAGTAGACTAGCAGGTTTAGTCCCTCACCAACATGAAAGATCCACTACGCGAGTTTTATTACACGTCTGAAACGCTATAAGAAAGAATCAGAAACGGTTAACTACGTCTGTCCTGGCTTTGAAGTTGTTTCATATACAAACACTAAAGCGGCGCCACCGATGATATACATTACATTGACGGAAGTCCCTGCACTACGACTGCTGACAATTCTGTCGCAGTTCTGCCGCTTCTAATGAAGATCATGGATCCGAAGGATAATAGGAACAATTTCCTAGCAGCCAAAGGAACAGCAAAGAAAAGACTTAACCGAAGCAAAAACCTCTGCCACAAGAGCAAACAGAAGAATATACATTATCATTCGCGGGGTTAATCCATGATATTCTGACTGGGAGTTTTTTTGCTGTGGGCGAGCCTTCTGTAAAGTACAATTATAGATGAGCATAGGGGGTAGGGTGGGGTCAACCGACCCTCCCTACATAGCTTCGAAATTTCGAATCCCCCATAAGAAAAATATCTGGGGCCCCTTCCCTCAAAATTTTTAAATTTTGACACCCTACCTCCCCCCTTTGGAATGCTAAATCGACCTGCTCCTCCCCCTTCCGAGCCAAATTTTAAATAAATCTAGGTCAAAATTTACTGTCACAAACACGTTTTTTTAGTAAAAAACAGTACTTTTGTACTTTTTTTATACATAAATAGCCTATTTTGGTATATAAAATTCTATATTAGTCCTTAAAAACTAAAAAATTATTTAAATTGACTTTGTTTGGAAACTGGACCCCCTGACCTCCTTCTGGATTTCAAATTGATCTACCCGGGGTCGAAATGGATATCAAAATAATGTCGTCGAAAAAATTTTTATCCTACGAAAATTCACGAAATATTAATCATATTTTTCTAGAATATCAAGTAGAAAAGTAGAGAAAACAGGATGTGCGTGAGAAAATATTGCGTTAGTTTTATATAACTCAAGTTATTAAATTAGGAACGAGTCAGGTATTTAAAGCCTCAGAATCCACAGAAATGTTATTTTACACACTCCTTAGCTAAATAACTATAGAAAAACTTTTTTTGTTACGTTTTGTATTCCAACTCTCAGGTAAACGTTGAGTTTAAAGCTATTTCAAAAAACTTATGTCGATCCATCCAGAATACGACATTCTTATTTGTCAGCAACCATTTTTATCGGTCATTTCGATGTACCGAGAATGTGGCAAAACCAATTGCGCTCCAATATCATGTGGAAAATACTGTGAATGTCATTTGAAGAACGATTTATTGTGACGCTCTTCGTTCAGTTACGTATTG
>JASAMX010017264.1:0-23706 GCA_030248175.1 Microlaimidae sp. YZB2_3
AACAGGTACGCTTTGTATATGTAGAACAAAAAAAGTTCATTAGCAAGAATATTCCTGACGAAGGTAAATTTAGGTCGGGCCGGGTTAAACCTTGACAACAATTTTGTAATTAGTCACATAAAAGCAGACGAATTTTAATAATAATGTTGCTAAAAACCTAGCCAAGACAGCGTATTCTAGGCTACCTAGTTCCTAGACTGCCTAGGTATTAGGTAAGTTTAAGACTTCTAATTTCCCCGGTTTGAAAGTAAACAAGAATAAAAAAACGTTGTTTTTAAGTTAAAAACGATTTAAATAGTTTTTTAATTATGTTAATTAATTTTAATTCCTAATTATAAAACACACCACAATGACATAAGTAAAAAATAAATTTTTGCCCACTTCTCGGTAAATATGCAAAAATAATTATTATTGGTAAGAATTAAACTAAATTTAAAAGTTAAGCTTCTAGCTATTATAACCTAAGCTTCCTTTCTGTAAAGTTTCTTCAAAATCCGTCCACTATAAACAAATTCAATGTTTTTAAGGTATGTTTTAGCAAAACAATACTCCTGCAAATTAGTTTTATTACGAATTTTAAACGTTATCATAAATTTTTTTTACATTTATGATTTCTAGTTTTTATGTCCTTTACTAGGTTTTATACTGAAAAAGTTACTTAAAAAAAGTAACATTAATAAAAAGAAATTTTTGCTTTAAAAAGTTGTTTAACGTTTTTTTTTCATTAACAAGGCATCAGTCCAAATTGCATGAAAAGTACAATTTGTACAAAAAATGATGGTAATGGAATATTTTTAGAGAGCTTATTTCGGTAAAAAAAACTTGGGTTTATATATTATCAGACCTGTGCACTGCCCCCCGATGTTTTGTGGGGGGGCGGGGGGGGGGCATTCCAAAACGGGGGGGCATGGGGGTGCAACTTTTTTGAAATGGGGGGGCAAGCAAGAGAGAAAGAAAAGAGAAAAAAAAGGAGAAAAAAAAGAGAAAAATAAAGGGAAAAGGGAAAAAAGAGACCCAAAAAGCGAAAATAAGGTAAAAATAGGTCTAAAATGGTTTAAAATACATTGAAATAGATTAAAAACTGCAAAAAATTCGGGATGATGGCGTCATCATAGGCAAAAAATGGCGTCATAATTTTAGGGTACTTGTTTATTTTTTTGGCGGGGGGGGCAATAAAACGGGGTGGCTGGCGAATACTCCAATAAAGCGGAGAGGGGCATTTCCAGATCGTGCACAGGTCTCAGTCTCATACAATAATTATATTCGTGTTAAGCTACAAACCAACAATATAACAATTTTAATTATCGTGATGTAGCAATTATAATCATCGTAATGTAACAATATTATAATTACCGTGTAACTCGATCATTCCATTGGCACAAATAATATTCACTTTAAATGTTTTACTAATACGCATAACATAGGTGGACAGGGGGAGGCATAGGTAGGTAGAAGGGGGGGGGGGTTTGGGTGGGGGTTATACTTCCCCAAAAATTCCGATTATAGCCGACACTGCCCTAAAATTTGGGGGTACCCCGGACAGCCCTCCTAAAATTCGGGGGGTCCCAGTACTAAAAGCGCTAAAAATGGGGTACTTGAGCATGGGCGTAGCCAGGGGGGTCTCTAGACCCCCCTTTTAGGTCGGCAAAGGAAAAAATTTGGGGTTAGACCATACACGGGCACGGGGAGGGGTTGGGTGGGGGGGGGTTAACCGTTAACCCCCCCAAATTCTGAGAAGGGGTGTTTAACCCCCCCCCCACTCAGGAGTGGGGGGGGGGAAAGTTAACCCCCCCCAATTTTGGAAAAATAAAGAAAAAAATGTCTTTAAAATGACTTCTAACTGCCTCCAAACTTAAGTTTTGTGGTCAAAATAAATGTTTTAAGCAATAAAAAGCTCAAAAATACAATAAAAAAGGCTTTTTGACCTAATATTAGCGTTTTTTACCTAGTTTTCCTTCAAAATCGAAAAACGATATGGGTAAAATGCACTCCAGAAAAAAACGATATGGGTATTTTGCGTTTCTCGGATTTTTAACCCCCCCTAATTTGGGGTTTAACCCCCCAAGCAATAAAAAGCTCAAAAATGCAATAAAAAGGGCTTTTTGACCTAAAATTAGCGTTTTTTACCTATTTTTCTTTCAAAATCGAAAAACGATATGGGTAAAATGCACTCCAGAAAAAACGCGATATGGGTATTTTGAGTTTCTCGGATTTTTACCCCCCCCCCCCCACTCCAGACCAACTTGCCCTTGCCCATGTATGGGTTAGACCCCCTTTTGGGTCGCCAAGGATAAAAATTTGGGGGTCTAGAAGGGCCATTTTTAAAAATTTTTTTCGCGCTTCGCTCCGGTCAGCGTTCGATTAATTATATAGTCTTCACTTCCAAATTTGTGTTAGTTTGTTTTGTAATCTTGGTATGACCACGCTGGATCCACCCCATGTTTAATGTTTTAATTGGTCTTCACTTCCAAATTTGTGTTACGCTGTTTTGTAATCTTGATACGACCACGATAGACCTCCTCTTCAGATTGTTATATAGTAGGATTAAAAATTCAAAGGTTAGAAGAAGTAAATTGAAAAACATTTTCTCGCACTTTGCATTGCTCAGTTGTAATTCAGTGTTTTCTTTTTTTTCTTTCAGTTGTTAAGGTTTTGAAAATCGAAAATTTCAAGGTATAAAATTGTTTGTAAAAATTTTTTTATTGGTTTTATAGACTTATTTTGATTGAATAATAGGAAAAAAATTGTGTGACATAAACAAGGTAAGGATTTGCACCATACATGGGCAAGTTGGTCCGGAGTGGGGGGGGTTAAACCCCAAATTAGGGGGGGGGGGTTAAAATCCGAGAAACGCAAAATACCCATATCGTTTTTTTTCTGGAGTGCATTTTACCCATATCGTTTTTAGATTTTGAAGGAAAAATAGGTTAAAAACACTAATTTTAGGTCAAAAAGCCCTTTTTATTGCATTTTTGGGCTTTTTATTGTTTAAAACATTCATTTTGACCTCAAAACTTAAGTTTGGAGGCAGTTAGAAGTCATTTTAAAGACATTTTTTTTCTTCATTTTTCCAAAATTGGGGGGGGGGGTTAACTTTTTCTCCCCCCCCCCACTTCTGAGTGGGGGGGGGGGGTTAAACCCCACTTCTCAGAATTTGGGGGGGGGTTAACCCCCCAACCCCCCCCCCGTGCCCATGTATGATTTGCACCCCCCTGGACCCCCTTTCGGAAATTTTATTCAGGGTTGGACCCCCCTTTCCAAAATCCTGGCTACGCCCATGTACTTGAGGTGTACCCCAAAAATTATTTTGGGACACCCCCCCTCAAATTTTGGAGGTCGGGTATACCCCCCAAAAATCCGGGAGATTGCTCACCTATGGGGAGATGGGAGGGGGGTTGGGGGCTATAGCCCCCTCCCTCCCCTTAATAAAATCCCGATTATTGCCGATACCCCCCTCCCATTAAAATTTTTGGGTACCCCGGATATCCTTCCCTAAAATTTGAGGGGTACCCCATGCCAGTACTAAAAACGTTAAAAAATGGTGTATCTGAGGTATACTTAAAAATTTTTTTCGGTCAATCGCCCTAATTTCGGGGGTTAGGTATCCCCTCTCACAAATTTCGGGGGTCGGGTATACCCCCTAACCCAAAAAATCCGGGAGGCTGCCCATCTATGACGCATACCTTTATCAAGTATACAAAAAAATTACTTGATTTGGCTCATTCCGTGAACTTCCCACTTGTGAGTGTTTAGATCGGTCATGGTCAAGCAGACGTGGCCGCACCATTTACACACGTATTTGCGCCGTCGAACGTGCATGGCTTCTGCATGCTGAATCAACTTCCTAAAAGCTACGATATTAATTTTAATATGCAGACCTGTGCACTGCCCCCCCAGGAGTTTATTGGGGGCACAGGGGGGCAACTTTTTTTAAAACGGGGGGATAATAAAACGGGGGATGGCAAGCAGGGGAGAAAAAAAAGGAAAAAAAGAGAAAAAAGAAAGGAAAAGGAAAAAAGGGACAAAAAAAGCAAAAATAAGGTAAAAAAAATTTATGATAACGTTTTAAAATTCGTAATAAAACTAATTTGCAGGAGTATTGTTTTGCTAAAACATACCTTAAAAACATTGAATTTGTTTATAGTGGACGGATTTTGAAGAAACTTTACAGAAAGGAAGCTTAGGTTATAATAGCTATGAACTTTTAAATTTAGTTTAATTCTTACCAATAATAATTATTCCCATATTTACCGAGAAGTGGGCAAAAATTTATTTTTTACTTATGTCATTGTGGTGTGTTTTATAATTAGGAATTAAAATTAATTAACATAATTAAAAAACTATTTAAATCGTTTTTAACTTAAAAACAACGTTTTTTTATTCTTGTTTACTTTCAAACCGGGGAAATTAGAAGTCTTAAACTTACCTAATACCTAGGCAGTCTAGGAACTAGGTAGCCTAGAATACGCTGTCTTGGCTAGGTTTTTAGCAACATTATTATTAAAATTCGTCTGCTTTTATGTGACTAATTACAAAATTGTTGTCAAGGTTTAACCCGGCCCGACCTAAATTTACCTTCGTCAGGAATATTCTTGCTAATGAACTTTTTTTGTTCTACATATACAAAGCGTACCTGTTTGATTTTAGAAAGCGGCCACAGGACCCAGTGCAGCGGCGCTTGGCCCAACTGCGTTTGCGAATCAATAATGGGGATCAGGGTGGTCAACAGGTAGGGTCACGGGTCGTTGACTCGCGGCTCTTTCCGCCGCACACCCAGTACCCGTCCTTTCCGTCTGGCAGTGCAACGGAGGAACTGCCCTGCCGCACCACCTGCGACTTCTGCGGGTTGGTCATGGTCAAACCCTCCCTACTCATCCGCCACATGATGCGCGTTCACAATCGGACTAACTTCACAGCCACAGTGGAGACCAAAGGAATGCCGCCGTTTAAAATCAATGTAGACCACGGGAAACTCTCCTGGACCTGCTGCACCCAGGACTTTACCGACCGCAATACGTTCGTCAAACACCGCAGAGAGAACCACGCGCCTAAATTCGCATCGACAGGGGGTAACAAGTTTCGATCAAAGTGTAGAGTTTCTGAATAGATACAGCGTGTTTTTATGGAAAAAGATGCTTATGGGTGGGGAGAGAAACCGAGAAAATTGTTTAGTCGCACATATGAGCAGAAAGTCAAGAAGAGGGTTTTTTGAAAAATAATATGCATAAAACTTTTAAGGATAACTCGTAACTGGTAAAAACTCTATTTTAACGATTTAAGTATTGATAACCTTTTCATAAATAGGAACAAGATAATTGCGGTAGAGATTATAAACCACTTCCCGATCCCCAAAACTTTAAACACCCGGTAATCGCCCTAGAATTTGATTTTTTTTGTAAATTTTTAAAGTGCAGCCGTAAATTTACACCAACTAAAGCCAATTGCTTTCAGGCTGAAATTAAGGGCGGACCGTTCTCCGCCAAGAAGAAATAAACAATAACACGCAAACCAAGAAAAATAAAAAAATTAAGTATCAGTAGTAATTTAACCAATAATTATTTAATTGCATCACGTGTTAGTTCCCCTGCGCGTGATATTTTCTCAAAGAACGAGTGGTTACTCGACCATCCTTACAATTTCACCTTGATAGAATTCATTTTTAGTACCCAAAATACCGCCCTATGAAATTTTTTGTAATGTTGATTGTTGAATGAAAGGTACTTAGGTTGAATAAGATGCAGGTGAAAATTGAAGATGGCACTAATTTTGAACATTTGTGTATAAAAATGAAAAAAAGCGTTAACTATTGGTTTAAAGATAAAAACATTTGCGCTAATCTTAATTTTTTAGTTGCTGCACCAAATGTACACTAAACAATATTTTAGTTCATAGTTTTCGAGACTACAACGAAGCTTCTAGCAGCAAAAGTGGGACTGGTAACCGTGCAATAACTCAGGAATCCTCCTCCCAGCTGAACATTGCCAAAACTTCCAGTGACGACGGCCAATACCTATTACTTTTGGTAAATTATAACTTTCAAATATTATTAATAATATCTTTAGACGTCTCGACTTTTGTATTGTTGCAAAAAATCGAGTTACGTCCCCAAAACACCGCAGTATCACAACACGAGGTGAACAGAAAAATTTTCATTAAACAAAACGTCATACATTTGTAAGGTAAGATTTAAAAATACCTTTTTGCAAATGAACTGTAATTAGTAACATAATTAGTGTTTAACCATGTCACGCAAAATAAAAATAATTAAAAATTCCGAAACCGTCTTTTTTACGTGAATAAAATTGATGCATTTATTATAAAATGAGTTTATTTTAAAGCGTATTATGTGTTTTATATTTATATTGATCTTTGTGTGGCTGAGATGTCAGTAGATTCGTCAATTTCTAACTTTCGCCAATTTTTTACAAATTAGATTTATTTGTGTTGTTTTTTAGTGTTTTTCTACTATTGAAATCTCCTATGATTATTATTTTTTGAAATAATTGTCATTTTGTTTTAATTCAACAATATTGTGGTGAAATTGGAAAACTAATCGCTTATCAAAAATAGTAACGATAAAAATAAATTTATTTTGGCTTTGGTAGTTTATTTAAAACGGTTTTGAACAAAAAAAAAACAAAAATTTATTAAAGCTTGAAAGTTGCTTCTTGGAAATTATTAAAATTTTAGGTGGATAATGAGGGAAAGGCGACAGAAGGGACCGCTTCCGGCAAGGCCTCCGCGCTTCAGGCCACGGGTTCAACTCAGCAGCAGGGAGGCCAGGAAATCGTTCTCACCCCGGAACAACTCCAGGAACTAGGGATTAGCGGAGCAGAAGCGGATAATATAGTAAAATTGATTGAATAATTGTTTGAAGTTTGTTTGATTTATTATTAAGAAAACGAGATTGATTTTTTTCCCATTCTTTCGATTAGTCGGCAATCAGCTTTATATTTGCCACTATGGCTTTGTACTAAAAATTTGAATGTTTTCAAAAAAGAACACTATTGGTTTCAGGTGTTTTTAATTGATGACGGGGCCGGAAATATTACTACTCCAGACGGTGAGCCTGTAGTTTTCCAAGAAGAAGAAGACAAAGCGTTGATATTGGGTCACCAAATTTCTCAGGTTAGTTTTGTATCTATTTGTGTATTGCTTTTTTGTTATAATTTGTTTTTCAGTTATTCGTATAATATAGAGTAGCTGACTTAATTTCGGCCACTTTTTTATTTTTTTAATTTTTTTGGATACATGTTTACTGGTTTTTCCAATCTTAATTTCGGCCACTTTTTTTATTTTTTTAATTTTTTTTGGATATATGTTTACTGGTTTTTCCAATCGACCCAAGATTTGGTCTAAAAACCAAACGATAGCTTTTTTTGTTATTCCAGTGCAAAATTTTAAAATTTCTGTTACACTTAAAGACCAGCGGAGGTTTAAAGTTTTTTTTACAGTGGCCGAAATTATGGCGTTAGCCATTAACTTTGGCCACCTAGAAAAAACTGGCTATAACTATTGCCAAAACGAACCATTAAAATTTTTAAAGGTTGCATGTTTTCTTTAGCTATTTTTCTTAGTACATATAACTTAATTTTTTCCCGTTTGCAAACTGTAATTTTAACTTTAAGTTATTAGCAAGACTTGAAATATTTATGTCAAAACCTTAAAAAGCAAGTTTTAATAACTTTTTTTGTTGATTTTATTTTGGCTTAAAAAACGTCAAAACAAAGTCAAACGAGCAAAAAAAATTCTTTATAAATACGGTACCTAGTACGATGATATTTAAAAACAGCAAAAAAACCACAGGTTCTTTCGCCTAAATTTTAAGGTGACCGAAATTAACAGAATCTTAAAATGCGCAGTTAATTAAACGCATTGCAAAGTTATTTTGAAGAAAATATCAAAACATAAAAATTAACTGTTTTGAGCCTTAAATAGAAGTTATTTTAAGGTTATATAGTGCTTCGTTCTAAATTTGATGCAGTTTAAACACAAAGCCAAAATTAAAAAAATCACAAAAAAATCACTTTTCGAATGAAATGCAGAATAACACAAACAAAAACTTTTGTAAAAACACTTTATTCAATATTCACCCAGTTACTTTTGTGCTAGTTCTTTTGTGTTTTAAAAATTAGCCAATTTTCTAACACCCTAAATTGGTGGCCGAAATTAAGGCCTTGCCGAAATTAAGTAAAATACCCTAATTTACAGTCTAATTCATTTAAAATGGCGAATTTTTTTGGGTACAGGTACGTTCACAGTCACCAAATTGTTCCTGGCAAACTAATTAGCTGGTGCAACCATGAAAATCTTTGCAGTAAACCGAAAACCAATACTATCAATATTAACTTCTAAACTTAAAGTATAACTTCATAAAGATAATTTTAATGTTTCTTTTGTCAATAAGTATATTATATTAGATTCTATTTAGCGAATAAAAAAATATTGGTAAAGGTACTTAGGCATACCTGGACATAGAGAATTAAAAGTTAAAACCATCTTAAATTCTGGGAAGGAAGTTTAAGCGGCCCCAACTCTGAAGTGGGGGAGTTGAAATGGTTGTTAAGCCCCCTATCCGTAATTTTGGAAAATTAAAAAAATGAGCTGTATGAGTTTGACACAGCTACAGCAGTAGCAGTAGCCTTCTAAATTTTAAAAAACGTAAGTTTTTATATAACCCTTCCCTTCACTTCGGTCGCCAAAGGCGAAAAACCTATCCCAAAAACAGTAAAGAAAATCAGCGAGTGAGCTAAGCCTAAGCAAAACCCTAGCTAAGTCTGAGCAAAACTCAAGCTAAAAGCCTAAGCGAAACCTAAGCCTAAGGAAAATCTAACCCTAAGCGAAACCCAAGCATAAGCAAAACCTAAGCTAAGCAAAACTGAAATCTTCCCTGTCATTTTTGGAGTATGTTTTGGCCTTCGGCAACCTTTGATTATATCCATAATATGGACGATATTATCGTCGTTACTACGACAAAATAAGCCATACAATATGTAAAAATATATGCGACTGTGACTCATTTCAAATTTAAAACAGGACCTTAACTACAGAATAAGTCACAATCACATGTATTTTAAAATGACTGTGGCTCTATGTTGCCGTAGTAACGACGATTTAGTCCTATTTGTGCTCATATTCTAACCAATGTTGACGGCAGAAAAGTATCCTTTACTTCTTCGCTCCTTTTGATACGGGTATGCGAGTAATTCTTCCAAGTTCTGAAAAACAGTCTTAACAAATCTGATTTCAAATGTTTTTTGGATATTTTGTTTTAGATTTCGGAATCAGCTTCCGAAATGACACCGTCTCAACCTCAAGCAACAACATCCTAAATGATATCTGAATTGATGTTTCAAGTGCTGGAAACTTTTAATAATTGTAATATTGCTGTTCCTGAAGTATTGTGAAGTGTTGCACATAAAATATACAAGAAAAATTGAATATTGGTAGCTTCCAGGAAGACTTAGTTTTTGAGACGCTTTATTATCACTTAATTCCCGCACTCTAAAACATTTTGAATATTAATGAAGATATTTAAGCTTTAAGTGTTTTAAAAACCAAGAATTAATACAATTTTTACGAAAGTCATTTAATTATTTTTAAGCCAAAGTTTGGAAAAATGTGTTTATTGGTTGCTTTATGCTCATAATGTTTCCAGAGCTCCGATCTCGAGAGCGAAGCTTTGCTTTTTGAAGCCATTCAAATAAAATTAAAAATAAAAAAAATAAAGTGTCATTGAATAGCGATGCCATTCGATGGCATGCCCTGCCATGTCGTCGAATAATCATCAGCCTTGCCAAAAATTATTTTTTCAATTATTTTCTAAACTATATTTTTTTAATTAATAAAAACCATTAATATATTTTGTAAAATGCTGATAGTTTTAAAATGTATTTAAAACTCAATTAAGTATAAGTCGCTCAAATAAGTGGCGAAGCTCCGGAGCGTGATATTGGAGAGAAATATCACGAGCTTTTGCATGTTCTTAAACTAAATAATAATACAAACAGTTAGCAGGTTTTTTAATATCAAACAAATAAATCGATTTTAATAAGGATACTTAATTGTTATAATTTTTGCATTTATTAAGAAGATAATTAAAAAAATTGTTGTTGTAGGTTTACCAGTTTTTTTATAAAAATATTCGCTTTTTGATAAAATCTATTCCAAAAGATTCTAAAACTTTGAAGAAGCTTATCTCTAATTATAGCCTTACAGGTTCAGCGTAAAACGCCGTGTCCCATCGATCAAAACGCCAATAGCTCTGTTTTAAATGGTTTGTAATCATTAGTTCCACTTATCGGAGCTCTGGAACAATCTAATTCCACTTTATTTTTTTACTTATTTTATGCAAAATGAAAGAGTTACTTTTTTCATAGATTATTTTGTAGAAAAAAATTTTTAACTAAACTTTTTTCAAAATTTGTTAAAAGCGATAAAAAATGTTCTAAAAAATCAAATGGGATAACAATAAAATATAATATTTGAAGCTTAAATAAACTTGGAATATCTCATAAAAGATAAAAGAAACATAGGATTTATTTTGCATAATGCTGGAACTTACTAAAGCATTATTAGGATGCAGTTTTAATAAGTAAGCGTCATGTTAGTATTGTGTGATCAAGTAATAAAAAGTTTATTTTTCAGTAGTTTCTTGCGGACACTAACACAAATTTCATCTTTAATGTATTTTACAAAATTTATTGAAAATAGCATTATAAAAATTTCTATACCAGGGCGCGCATTCTGACGCGCGGTTAAAATTTACCCCGCGTTAACTTTTTTTACGTGCTTAAGGATGCGAGTGAAAAATCAATTTTACCTAGGTAAAAGTCGGGTTAAATTTTTTTTATTGTTTTAAGAATAAGAATTTATCCAACTCGAGAGGTGGTTAAATATTTTCTCCCGTAGGATTGATTTAATAAAAAATAAAATACACGCATTGATTAAATTTTTTATTTTGCGCGAGGTGGTTTTGCGGCACGGGAAAAAAAATTAAAAAAATTCATTGCAATGATTTTCTGTCCCATATGCAGCAGGTTTATTTATTTACAATAATATTTTTTTTCATTGAAATGGATTTATCGGGGTAAATATAAGGGTTTCTTCAGAATGCGACCCCAGGTTTACTACATTCTTAAAAAATTTTATAACTTATACCCCCTCTTCCTTTCTATTAACCATTCATTTTAACCATTGCTTCCCAATAGTGATGGGCAATTCCGGTTCCGGGTAAATATTGGAAGTTCTGTTCCGGATTTTTGGAAAATCTCAATTCTGGTTCCGGTTCCGGGGGTTTTGCAGTTTTTTGGCAGTTGCGGTCCTGGGTTTCTGGGAAATTCCAGTTCCGGGGGTTCCGCAGTTCCGCCCATCACTGCCCTAACATAAACCACATTCGAACATTTTCTATTCTTTTTTGAATTTCCCATTTCAAGTTCTTTTTATTCTATTTTTATTAAGCAACCGCACACCAACAAAAAGATTAAATGGCGATTCTCCGGAGCATAACATTGGAGGTAGGACCATCACTAGCAATTTCAATGCCCGGGTTCATAATGTTATCGTTATCTTTATCATATGGGTATATTATTTTTATCAACTTCCAACGTTTCAAAACTTGTTATGTTATAAAAAAATTGATAAATACATATGTACTATCTTTAATTTGCTGTTGTGAAAGGTTTATGTTCTATTTCAACTTTATACACAAATAAATATTTTTAACTTTAATATTACTTACTGTGTAACAAATAACTTAATTTTATTAATTTACTAGCGTTACTAAAATAACTTATTGTTAAATCAGTTAAATTCATTTATAAATGCTCGGGGTAAAAAACATGATTTGGGGGTAGACACATCACTGACTAACTGTTTCAGTTTCAAATTTTGTTTTCACTCGTAAAAATAACAGTACCGAATACTGCATTGAAAAACATTAAAAAAACCTCTTGCTAGAAACGTTCCGTTTTGATCGTGTTTCACACAATTTTTTTCTAATACAAATATTTTGAACATTACAAGTCAGAGTTGCGTTGATTTTATAGTAATTATTAGTGATGGGCAGTTCCGGTTCCGGCAAAATTTGGAATTCTGGTTCCTGTGCCGGATTTTTGGAAAATCTCAATTCCGGTTCCGCAGTTCCGTCCATCACTAGTAATTATGCTATTTTGTGTCGGTGACGTGCAAAACCACCATAAAAGTAGTGTTAAATCTCCATGACAAAATTCACCATAACAATCAAAAATGCGTTTGCAAATTACAGTTTGTTAAAAAAATAGTTTTAGGGTAGTGCATTTAATTTCGGCACTTTTTCGCTTTTCCAATGTAACTTTTTACTGTATGGCCCGATTTCTATGTTTGATAGTTCATTTTAAAGCTTTCACGATACTGCGTTGCGTAATAGAAGTTTCACTGTACGAAAGTTGTTTTTTACTTAAATAAGTTTTTAAAAAAACGGAAAATTGCCGAAATTAAATGTATGCATTTAATTTCGGAACTTTACAAACAATCGATTGTTTCTCAGTCAAAAAATCCTCATTTTCAAAAATTTAAAAGCCTATCATTATCTCCAGACAGTTTTCTTGAATTTAAGCTTTTACTTGTTGTTCAACGTGTAACTGGCAAAAAGTTACAGCTAAATAGCCAAATGGTATCAAAATGAGCAAAATTTGGGAAAAAAGTGCATTTCATTTCGGCACTTTTTAAAAAGATCCTCTTATCGAGTTTAAGTGCAGTGCTATGACTCCTACACATTTCAACGTTGTCTTTTCACTATTGACAACTACAATTTAACACCCGACCACTTAATTCAACCCGTTTTTACCACAGCAATACTAAATTTTACCAGGACAATATAATTTTTAAACCAATTTATTGCGTAATCATGAAATGCCCATGTTCTAAAAACGAGTAACAATTTTATTTTTTATAAATCACACAATTTCACATAAAAATATCACAACATAACAAATAAAAAGCTCACGGCTGTCATCTACATATAATTAGCTCTCATTTGAGCTATCAAACGTTTTCCGTCCAGGATTACCAAAGATATAGACTAAAATCAAAAATGCCCAATTGGGAAAAGTGCCGAAATTAAATGCACTACCCTAATCATAAAAACATTAAAAATGTTTTAATCTTTGCCTAAGCAAAGCCCTAAAATCAACCTATATTGTATTATAATAAATTTTATTTGTGTTTTCCAAGTGTAAAAATTTAAAAGAAATATTGCAAACGCATTATATTTATGGTGAATTGACACCACTATGGTGATTTTGGTCTATTGTGAATTTGTCCATGGTGTTTTTATACGGACCCTTTGTGTCATAGTATGAATGAATGAATGAATGAATGAAAAACTTTTATGTATACTTAAAAATACGAAGCACTATTAAAATATAAAAAGAATTAATTACATATAGACATGAAATGAAATAACATGAATACAATTTTATAGAAAATCACTTGGTTCGGTTGGCCATGAGGTTAGGATCCCTTGTGATTTACATGTTACTAATACTAAAATTCATTTAAAATAAAAATACACACCCCAAGGTCCCAAACTGCAACACATTGGAAAAGTATAATAAAGGGAGAGAACACAGAGAGCCGTTATGGCTACTTATATCATACTACGACGATATGCTAGGTGAAGGCTCTCTGCAAGGTATTATATAGGAGTATAACCCCACAGTATGATAACAAGAATATGTAATTCAAGAATGTGTCTTGATATTTTAGTAGAGGAATAACAACCAACTACAATTATCAAAAAATCTAACCCAAGAGAATGTCCGTCTGTAGGGGTATAACCCCCTACATTAAAACATTAACCCTACATTAATACCCCCTACATTAAAACATTAACCCCCCATCATTAAAAATTTAACCCAAAAATACCACTTGATATAGTAGGTGGTTTGATCTATAACACCCAACTGCAATATTAAGAACATATAACCCAAGGAAATGCCTATGGAGTAAACCCTAATATATATCAAGAATATGTTTTGATATTAATGGTAGGGATATAACACGAACACCCAACTACAATGCAAATATCAAGAATGTCTAACCCAAGAGTGAATGTCTGTCTGTATATTAAATTTTTGACCGAAATTTTCCAATAAATGTACTTGCAAAATTTTTTGGAGACGGTTTGTTTGGCACTCATTTTCTCAAAAAGCTAAGCTAATACTCGTTTTTTCTCGCTTTGAGACTTTCCTTTCGAAGTGCGGAAATCTACTTTATTAACTGCATAAAACTTAGACTGAGTTAAAAATTAGTACGCTCGAGAATTAGAATAAAATAGTTAATTTTTGTTGTTAAACTAGCAAATGAGCGAATTTTCTCGCAAAATTTGGTATATTGCACTGGACCACTCTAGGGTTATATATTCTTGAAGATATCACCCATTTACATGGTTAACAATTAAGTTACAACAATTAACATTACATATTTAGCATGCACCTTGCAAACGACAATAATTAACCCTTTGTGATTTTGAAGCTAAAAAAGCGCGTCTAAAACACAAAAAGAAGGTGCCATTAAAGCTTAGGTGCAGAGCGATATAAACTTATTTTTAAGCTTTATTTATGTTTTAAGTTATTTTATATGGATTTTTTGGATTTTTATTTATGCTTTTTAAAAAAATACAGCTTACAAAAAAATTTGGAAAAATAAATCCATGGTATTACTCTCTAACTATTTATAAAATTAGTCGAAAATAAAGCTTTTAGAGGTTATAAGGAGCTCTTTTAGAACCTGAGCTTTCTTTGCTTTTAATGGTCGTAATTCTGAAAAATAATATTGAATGGTGCAACCTGATAATAAACTGTTGAAAATTGTGGTTTTGTTGTATTGCACAAGGGTTTGACAAAAAGAGTAAAAATCACAAATCTTTTTTTGAATAAAACATTAACATCTTGACAAATCCATGATTAAAAATTTACCATCAGGGTGTCAAAATGAAGTTACAAGTACGCTTGTTCTTTTTTTATATTTTCTGTAACAAATAACTTCGAGAAAAATTTGTTTAAGTACAAAATGCCTGAAAATCCCTATTTTTGGCGTTTTTGAAAGGTTAAAAATCGTAAAAAGGTTATATTAAAAGAAGTTATAAGAACCTAAAAAATCATCGACATCAAAAACAAAAAAATTAAATATATATATCCTACTTTTGAAAGAAGAGAATATTTAAAAAATTTGTGGAATATAGAAAAAATGTTTGTTTTTTTTTAATTATTTTTTTTTAAATTATGCTTACCAACCAAGTAACAAACGCTACAATTTGTAAAACCATAGTTAAAAATTTTAAAATCTATTTGTAGTAGATTTTTAGCGTCCTGGAGAATTAAGAATCAATATTTAAGAATTTACGCGCATTGCTAATAATGGTAAACTCTGTTTCCAAAATACAAAGCTCAATTCAAAATAAACTGTTATTTAAAAAAGTAAGCGATTTTTTTACATAGTGATGATGGTGTGATATTTACTAAACATAAACCCGCAAAAGGATTCGTTTTGAGTTTTTAATGAATATATTATTTGACAAATTTTGAATTAGATTTTGAAGACAATTTCATCCTACAAATTAATTCTTGATTCCAACAACACATTGTTTATTTACGAAATGTTTTAATTAGTGTTTGTGTCAATGCCAAGGCATTCGTCATGTTATACATTTGAGATTCAAACCTTATTTTGTTTTTTTTTATTAATTTAAAATTTTCTTTAGAAAAAAAATAAGTGAGAAAATAATTTTACTGTTGTTTAACTATCCCGGTAAGGACGGCTTTTGAACCTGCCTCCGGAAGACTTAAAGCACGTAGGAGGCAGGTAAAACTGCCTCGGAGGCAGGTAGGAGGCAGCAAATTTCCGATGGAGGCTGGTGAAAAGCAGGTAAACATGGTTTTTCCAAAATAAGGCCCCCTTCTTTACCGGGGTATCCAAACGAAATTTAATTCAGACGCATATGCATATTTTTACATTTTATACATTTATTTAAAACACAAATGCAACCATCTGCATATGTTTTTAAAATATGCAGCCAGGTTAACATTTTAATGTTAAAACTCAGCTTATTTTAAAAATTAAATTACATTTGCGTATTTTGAAACTTGCACATTTTGAAAAAAATTCGCATCATTAATAAAAATTTATGATTATTTTTCTTGATTTAAGAAGGTTTTTTTAGATTGCGTAAGGAAATTAAGGTTTGCTTGCTGTTCATGTTAATAAAAAACTAATAAAAAGGGTTCGAGAAAAAACCCAAGAATGGTCATGTTTATGAGATTTTATTATAATATTTTTTGAATTTAATGGAGTGTTTATGAAGATAATGACAAAAGTTATAATGCAAAATTTGGCGTATTTCAAAAAAAACTATTAAACTGTATGTTTGCTTAGAATTTTTAAAATAATAACATATTTAAAAATATATGCAGCATACTCTTGCATTTTGAAAAATATTTATGCAGGCGGTTGCATATTTAAAAAAATATGAAAATGTATTGCTTATAAAAATATGCACACCTGTAATTAACAAATTGCAGTGATTTATCGTTTGATTTCAATTATCGCATAATTTTCTCTCAGTTTCTCATTTCTCCTTCTTCATCAATTAAATCTCATATGTTTTTAAAAATAAAAATAATATAAATTTAAAAAAAAAGTTTTGGTCACATAAATGTGTACAAACCTTCATTTTGTTTACTATGCCTCAATTTTCGATGCTAATCTTAATAGTCGATGAAGAAAAATAAATAAGATCTATATGTATTAAACGAAAACTCCAGACAAACGCAAATGTTTAAAACAATTCTAAAAGTTGTTTTTACAATGACTTCTGTTCACAATCTTTCATCGTTCCTGCTGACGTGCTTAATTTTCTAAAATGAATATGTGGTGGGAATAAAGTAAAAATCAGGTTTTAGATTTATTCATTTGTTTTGTTTTTAGAATAAAACATTGCAGTTTAAAATTTATCACCACATACATTCCATGCATTTTGTAAACTGGGAGTGCCTTATTTGGAAAGGCAGGTTTTTATTTGCCTATTATATTCTACCTGCCTCCACCCTGCATTTTATATGTTTCCATTCAAAATCTACCTGCTTCTGACGCAGATTTATCTCCCTTCTATCTGCGTCCTCACATGTATATGTATGCCTTAACTGCATGCCTCCAACTTGCCTACTACATTTCTCCAAAACATTTTGCTGCCTCCTACCTGCCTCCAAGCTACCGAAGGCAGCTTTGAGAGCTTTTCTCACCGGAATAAGATGAGTTTACCACGAAATTTCTAGCTGTTTAAACACTGCTCTGACTAAATTACTTGTTTTTATATAATGATAATAATAATAACTTATTTCAAAAAAATCTCGTTTAAATGTAGTAACAAAAACATATGTTACAAAAACAAAATGTTGGTCAATTAACTTTTTTACTTTTACCACTGGCATACTACACATGAGTGAACCGGACAAAATTAAATTTTTATATCGCCCGGAAGGAACTAGTGTTTTAATACTGAACCAATCAGGCGTTTAATTCCGAAAAAGCCAAAAGTTACTTTTGAGCTAAATCGGTTTTAGTATTAAAACTATTGCGAAATTTATCGCGACTCAGACGCGGATTATACATGGTGTCTCCCTGCTCAGTGTGTAAGCATTGTCCCGATTGTCGTGAGCTACTAAGTTTAAGCAAGAATACATAACAAAAATTGTATCACTGTGTATTAAATTTCTTCCTCCCTATCCGTGCATCGCTTTTACAGAAATTTAACCCCCCGGGGGATTAAATTTAACCCCCCGGTCAAATTTGAACCCCGGAGAGTTAAATTTGACCCCCTGGGGGAGTAAAATTTGACGGCCCTTTCTTAAGGCATAAAAAAATCCGCCAAAACAAGCTAAAAAAGACACTTGTATTATTAAAAGAGAAAATAAATGTAAAAGTATATAAAAATAAATTGACTAAAACTCACAATTTTATAAAAGAACAACCAGGAAAAAGGCTCTTTCATTAAAGTTTTAAAATTATTTACCAGAAAAATGCCTAAGTTTAGTTATTTTAAGATCAATCTTATTTATTTGCATTCAGTATTAACCTTTTATACAAACAAATATTTTAAGAATTGGATTTAGACACAAATATAAAAATTAAGATTTTAAAATAGGTCTAAACACAATAAACTTAAAAGGAAAGAAACAAAAATAACGCTTGATTAGAAGGGGATTCGAACCTTGGACCTAGAAAAACAAAAACATTTGCCCGAACCACTGTGCTATCGCAGCTCGTATCAGTTTAACGCTTAAAACCGTTTATAAACGGTGTCCGGAAAAAATACCTTCTGAAAAATATCTTCTGGCAAAAATGTCTTCTTTCAGTAGTAAATTACTCGGTATTATTAAAAATTTTGAAACCTTTTTTTAAACGTTCTTATGTCGTTTTAGCTTGATTTTAAGATTTCGCTTAGGCTTAGGAAAAAAGTTTTTTTAGTTGAGAATTTAAAAGTCTTTCAGAAGATATTCTTTCCGAAGATATTTTGCGGAATGTATTCTTTTCCGGGCGCCTTATAAACTGTGCTTTTTCTCGTAACGAGAATATCGTCAAAGACGCTCGTTGTGTTCAAACAATATTTCTACTTATGTTACGTGTTTTGTGTAATATAAAAAAAATCTTGAAATGATTTTATTCTGCATAAAACTCCAAACAAATTTAGAGTGGTATTTCTTAAAATTTTATTATTTTGTGCTCAGTTGTTAATTAATTTTTTTAATTTTAAAGAAGATGATGGAAAAATTTTATTTAAATTATCTATGAGCTACAATTTTATATTGTCTTTTTTTAAAATACCTAAATCAGAAAGTAATCGACCAGTCTAATACTTTTTAATGATTTATTTAATGTGATATTTTTTCATTTTTTGTCGTTTTCGTGATTTTTTTATTCACCGCCTTTATTTTTAGCGTACCAACTAAGGGGGTTAAATTTGACCCCCGGGGGGTTAAATTTAACCCCCGGGGGTTAAATTTCTGTCAAAGCGATGCACGGATAGGGAAGAAATTTAATACATAGTGATACATTCTTTGTTATGTATTCTTGATTTAAGCCATTGGGATTTTTTCGCCTAAAAAGCGCTGCAAATCCGCAGAAAGGATTCCGCGCCAGTGCTGCAGTGTGTTCAACTCCTCCTTTCCGATCCTTCCGACGCGAAATTTAATTCACTGCAGCATTGATACGAAATCTTTTCTGCGGATATGCAGCGGAAATAATCCCAAAAACAGTAATATCGAGGTGCCCTGGTTGACATATTATTTTCGCATGTCAGACGGGTTTTACCTTCAAAAATCGTTAAGGGTTAAAAGTGTAGACCGTTCCAAGCGATACACAGGGATTTAATTTTTGACAGATTAAAACGTAGAGAAAAATATATATCAAAGACTAAATAAGTAAAAATAGCTTATAACAATTTTCTTTAAATTAGCTATAATCTAACTACGTGAAATAAAATACTTCCTTTTATTACGTGTCAATGTTAAACTCTGTTTAAAATCGGACTGTACTTTCTGCTAAATTACAATTCAGTCATTGAAAGATGACGAGTTTTTAGTATAAATTTGTTTTGAGTACAAACTATTATCATCCATCAATTTTTGTTTTCAAACTTTGGAATAGGGGGCGGCTGCTTTTTAAGAAGATGGTCCCAAAGCAATCAGACGTTTAGAAGGTTGTTAACTCTCGGCTTTTAAGACTTCACTTCAGGGCGGAACTAAGATGTCAGGTGTTTTCTTCCAGTAAAATTTCAAAGCGGACAAACTACTACGTTTCTTATGGTGCCATCGCTGGAAATTTCCGGGATGCTATTCAACTAAAATGCTCATTTTAAAACTTAAAACATTTTGCTATAGTAAATGTTAAATCTGCTTTTTGTGTAAATTATCAATCGATTCCACGTCATAGCAAGGTCATTCAAGATAAGGGAAAATCATCTGTTGATGCAGTTGCTTATTGAATAAAAATTATTATAATAATAATTAAATCAACGTTATTTTTTGTTTTTTTTATTATAACCAACGAATCATGGTTATTAAAAATAATGTTTGTTGAAAATCTTGGAATTAGGGGTGTTGTTTTGACTGGTTATTACGATTCCTGTTTTTGTTCACTGAACAACAGCACAATCCAACTATGTTTTTCTGTAAAAAGATGTCTTATTTTTATAGGTTTTTTTAAAAGCGATACATTCTAGGCAATATGTAAATTTACTCTAAAAGGTTTTATCATACACATAAAATTAAATTACATTTGTAAATATTGTATATCATTTCGCAATGTTGTTATTTTATTGGTATTATGGAGGTAAAACGCTAAAACATAAAATAAAAAGACAGATGTATAATAGTTATTTTTTAGTAACAATAAAAAAAAGTTAAAAAAAGCCTAGTTTTTTTTAACTCAGGCCGAGTTAAAAAACTAGGCTTGTTACTTGTTCTCACCGATATGGACGCCTCGTAGTTAAACCGCCCATCATATAAGTATATCCGGCACCCAGCACGATATTTATTGTAATTTAAATGGTGATGTGTGGTTTTTTAATAATTACCGTGCTGGATTCCGGCTATATTTACATGTTATATGAAAAGATGAGCGGTTTAACTACGATGTATTTATAGAAAATGAAAATTTTGTATTAACATACAGACATATGGACTAATATAAGAAAAAATAATTTGGCACTCAAGAGACTGGTATAATTCATCAAAATGATTCTTGGGAATTAGTTCATTTCGGTAAACTTGTTTTTAATTAAATTATAATATATGAAGAAAAAATAAGATGTTAATTGTGATCTATGGAGAATCACGACGGTTAATTCAATCTATATAAAGGTCTCGAAAAGAATTAAAAATAAATTGTATAAGATCGGAAAAAATGAGAAAGAGATAACTATTTACAACCAGCTGTTTTTTTAAAATAAATGTTTTTTGTTTCATTTTTATTTTCGTGCATTATGATTTTGTTTTTTCCCGTTAACCAAAGTCATATACAAATAAATTTTAAATCTTTTTTAAACCTTTGTGTACATTGAATTAACTGTCGTGATTCTCCATATACTGTTTAGAGGAATTACTTCAAACATTATGAAATCAAAGTTAACTCATAAAACATTATTCGTCCTATTTCCGATCAACTAAAAACTTTAAAAATACCAATGAAAATTTAATAAAACCTTAAACAGCATTAGGCGTTAAAGCGTCGTTTAAATGATTTTTTACTTGATTTTTCTTGTTCATTTTCCTCAGTTAATTTACGGAATGTGATTTGTTTTGAGTTAATTTTAAGAAAACATATAGATAAAAATATAATAAATTGTGTATGCTCCCGCTATTAAAGTACTTAAATGTAAATATCTTAAAGTGATGTGCCGTTTGTAAATGTCGTAATGCTGTCTTTTTATATATTTTTTGGTTTGTTTTTTTAACAAATAAAAACTAAAGAACATATTAATCTATATAAAACATTAAAAACTTGTGTTTTTTTCACATATCAACCGTAAGTATTTAAAATTTATAATAATCTGATTGATAATATTTCGTTACACTAATGGGAAATACAGTTTAAATTTAAAATAGTAAAAGCCAACAATTGTTGATCCCATTATAATTAAAAATATTTAATTGCAAACTTTAGTCGTAGTTTTAGTTTTACTGCATACAAAGTATATTATACTATACACGGTCCTATCATGCAAAAACTACCGAATTTCTGCATTTGTTTGAGAAGTGATTACGGAATAATTAATTATTCATATTGGACCAGTTTGTATGACCGTCCTATTACGTATATATTACGATTTCATTGCAACCTGCTTATGTTAAAGTAAGGAAAAATATGCAGCTTTTTACCAGCAATAATACAATTTATCACTCTTGCTTTTATTTTAGCATGTCACCACAAGCGCGCTGCACTTTAAAGTTAAAAAACCACGGACTTTTTGTGCTACTATGTTCGCGCAAAATCGGAAAAATACATTGAAACGGCCAAGACATGTGAAACAAAAAAAAGAAGAAAAATCATGTCTGGGCAGCGCATATTTTTTACCTGGCTTTGATATGTTTATCCATATTTTATTTTTGTTTGAGTTAATTTAGGGACACAATATGAGCATTTTTGGATACAATATTCCCATTAAGAAATAAAACGTGCTTCGAAACGCAGTACGTTTGCAGTTATAATACTGCAGAAACTGAAATCTGTCATTTCGTTAGAAGGTATCCATTTACATAGGGACTTACTTAATAGTGGGAGTTTTTGGGCCAGTTTTATTTTGCATAATGTTGGCGTTCAAAAAGTCGCACCATATTACTTTTAGAGTTTACTTTCGTTTTGCTGTTGAATAGTTTTTCCTATAGTATAATATTCTTCATTTTTCGAAATCCTTTTGAGTTGCCTTGAGTGTCATAAATAGATGAAAAATGTTCTGTTTGCATGGCTACTACACAATTTTTTAAACTTTATTAAAATTCCAACTTTTCGGCACCGATAAAACACGGGTCTTCGTCTGGGAAATTTAACGTACAAACTTACGTCAAATTTCCTGGACGAAGACCCGTATTTTATCGGTGTCGAAACCTTGGAATTCTAATAAATTTTTAAAAATTGCCTAGTAGCCATGCAAACAACATATTCTTCATTTTTGCTAATATTACAACGTTTATCAGATTAAACAAACAATTTAGAGAGCTATATATACCGTGCAAATCGACGTGTAAACAAAAAGCTAGTTTACTTTTTAAATTTCTGTGTTGTCGAAAAAAAAACAATGCGTTTTTTGAAGTGGTCCTCATTTTACCCAATTTTAAAAGTGTTAAGTATTACAAACCAGTATATGTATGTATTTTATACGAAAAATCAAGAACGTAATAGGCGCAGAAACGTTGACACTAGTAATTCTTGTAATTTATAAAAACTGGTAATAATATGATTGAATACATATTTGAAAATGCTAAGAATTTTATGTAGTGATTATTTTTTGTTTTGTGGAGTTCATATTATTTTAAAAATTAAAAATAAATTTAATGTTAATAGAGTAATTCCGGTAGTTGTGTTTTTTGTCATATTTTTGATTGTGACTTTATTATATTTAACTTAGCTTAACCCTTTGCATATTTTGAGATTAAAATGAGCGTCTTGAACACCAAAAAAAGAGCTCGTACCAGTGGATCTGTTAAAATTCCGCGCTGGTCCTGATCCGGTCGCGTTTTACACTGATAACATCGAGACGCGATATACACTCCGCGTATGAAATGCGATAACAATCGCGAAGGGTTGATATAATTAATTTCGTGCTTACATGTAACACTTTAGCGTAATTACATTGTAGGCCTAATTTTAAAATGTAAAATATAAAATAATATCCGTTTAAAAAAATTTCGTTGAAATAAGTTTTGTGGAAATGAATTTGAAGTGCAGTTTAAAAACTGTAAAATCAAATGTAACTCCTATTTCTATATATGTATAAAATCGCACTGTAAAATCAAATCTAACTCCTATTTCTATATATGTATAAAATCGCTATTTGCTTATTTTTTAAAGAAAATTTTATGATTTATTTCAACACTTATTATTTTCAAATAAACTGAGTAGCTCAAGCAAATATATCTTTGGCGTATTGTTTAATTACGATGTGAGCAATAC